>VMDO01015710.1:0-50226 GCA_007922755.1 Pedetes capensis
AAAAAAAGCTCGAGTTCAAGGGTGCCACACTTTGCTGATGCAGAGGTTTAGTGTCAGACCCCAACTCGTTGCTGGGTAAAGGTTTTTATTGAAGGTTACAGGTGGGGGTAGGGATGAGTACAGGATTGGTTGTCTTGTGGGTTAGGTTGGGTTGGCAGTTAGGGATTGGCTGGGGTACTAGCCCAGTTGCTTAAGCATGTTTTCTGTTTCTGTCAGGGGGTCTGGTAGTCCTCAGCAATTACTGCCTACATCTGCAGCCCTTTGATTTATACCTTATCTCCTAGAATGTAGCTCTGTGGTTTCTCTAAGAATCAAAGTGACTCTGAGGTCAAACTTCAGAGGAGGTGTGCTATTTGAAATGGTGCCTGTGAGATGGTGTCCTCAGACAAGATGGGGTCCCTCGGGCTCTTGGTCAGCCTGGGCATCTCATAAGTGTCTTTTAGGATGAAGCTCTCATACTGTGTGAAGAAAACCTTCTGGTGTTTCTGAAACTTATTTCTTTCTAAGATATTCTGTGCAATAATTGGGACCAGAAAGGGGCTTGGCTTTAATAAGGTTTGGTGCTAGCTTTTGATACTTATAATGGATAAAAGTAAACACACACCATAAATCATATAGTTTATTGGTAGTAAGCGGGATACATCCTGAAGTTAGTGAAGAAAGAATTAATGAGAAGGTGCTTTATTCCCAAAGCACTTTATAAGATGTGTAAAGAGTGAAACAGCTGTAAATAAAAGGTCTGTCAAGAAATAGAGGAGGAGGGACTAGGGACAAGATTCCATGCTCTGAAACTATAGCTATCTGACACCAAACACTTTGATTTGGGAACCTGGATTGCTGGACATTGTAAAAATAGTGGGTTGTATGTCTGAAGAGATTATACAAAATGACAGCCTTGTAAAGGGCCAACTATTATGTTTAAAAGTATTGATCCTGGCCTCCTAGTAAGAGTAAACTGAAGTTGTTATTCTGAAAGCATTGGGAGATTGGCAAAACAAAAGGAAAGCCATTATGTAAAATGGGAGTTTTGTTATTCTTAATGAAAGATTATATACTGACCCTTCTTAGAAGTTACACTTCTTTCTTAGCTTTCTTATCTTTTCAGGATTTTCTTCTTCATTGGCCCTTTAAGAACTTGTCAATATGTAAAAGTGTGCACGCATGTAAAACTATTGCAGTTTTCTGGATCATGAGGCCCCATCTTTTGTCAATACTGCTCCTTTTTTGGTGTGTGTTAGAATGATAAAACTACACTGATTGCTTCAGGCTTCTGGAAGGATTCTTACATTCATTACTCTATAGAGGCTAGCTTGTCAGAGGGTCCTTACAGCCTCCCACCTCCCATATCCAGAGGCTTCTCAGCTGCCATGTTTTATGACCTTTGTGCAACATTTACCATGACAGAGCATCCTTTAGCTTCTGAATCACTGCTATCTTCCACTTTTGGACCACTATTTATCAGTTTCCTTCAGGGTTTCTTTTCCTTTTAGAAGGTTGTAGATAATAGTATTACCAAAAGATGACTTCTCAACTCTTTGCTATTCTCATTACCTATCCATTACCATACACTTAAATGTGTTGATTTCTACAAACCTTTCATCTTCAGCCTAGAGCTCATAGCTGAACTTCTGATTATCATCTTCATCTACTTGCCCTTAAGCCATCTCAAAGTTTACCCAGCTGACTATTATTCTCCTCCTCTACACGCCCATCCTACTGATAGGGTTCCTCTGCCTGTCTCTCAGTAGTGGGAACTTAGCCTCTGACTCCTCTTCTCACACCCTCAGGAATCAACCAGTAAGTCTTACTGATAGTGTGTCAAAACTAACTTGGAGATGGCTTTTATTTTCCTCCACTGCCTCTGTCTTTCTCCTCATTTGGGTTCCCTCATTTCACAACTAGTTTATTAAATAGCTTCCTAATAATGTTTTTGTCTCCAGGCATCTCATTGCCTCTCCATACATTTCAGAAATTACCATTCTCTAATATCTTTTTTCAATCATGTGTCTTTCTTAAAACAACAAATTTGTTATCAAGAGTGTTAATTAATTAACACAGTGTTTAAGGAACTTGATCTTTACTCAGTCAACATTTTCAATGTTACATACTTTGTCTTTTCTACTGCACACCCAAATGTACTCTTGAGCAACTTCTCTAGAATCACACCGGACTATTGTTGTCACCTAAAATATGCTGTGCATATTTGAGCCTTGGTTATTATGGATATACGCTGCACCCACCCCCATCCTCCATTTGAAGTGTATTGCTGTTATGAGTTGGACTGATTCCACAGTGCCTAACAAGAACAACAGCTGCTCTGTGTTTCCCAGTGATTTTTTTTCCCCAACACCAGTGTATGTGTCCCTGCCTTTGTGAAGACTTCCTTAATTCCTCATCTGGAGACAGAATGAAGTCCCATAGTTCCCTTCACCCTCCTCTCCTCTCCTCTTTGCTTACTTTTTTTTTTTTTTTTCAGTAGTTGGGGGCTGAACCCAGGGCCTCACACATACTTTGCAAGTGCTTTACCCCTGGCCTGCACCCCTAGACCATTTATTTATTTTTTATTTTGAGTGAGGGTCTCATTGAGTTATGCAGGCACCTCTGGCCTTGGACTCGTGATACTCCTAGCTCTGCCTCTCGATTTGCTGGGATTATAGGTGTGTACCAATCAGCACCAGCTTCCTCTCCTCTTTTCCACACATCATGGAGGAAAAATGTGGAGAGGTCATATGTTTGGATGCCCAACCAACAACAGTGCTGGTTGTAGCTTCTCCACTTTCTAGTTCTGGGAAATTGGTAAAGTTAATTAAACTTTCTTAGTATTTTTCTTTCAGCCATCTCTAAAAGGGGTCATTGATAGGTACGAACCAAACATGGAAATGCTTCTGGGTGTTTATAACATGCTAGTCAATCTTTTGACATGAGACAAGATTTTCACATGGGTTAACTCATCTAATTAAGAGTGATATTAGGCCAGGTGCGGTGGCATACATCTGTAATCCCAGCAACTCGGGAGGCAGAGGCAGGGGGATCAAAAGTTGGAGACTAGAGGCAATCTGCATAATTTAGCGAGACCCTGTCTCAAATGGGAAAAAAATGAGCTAGGGCACAGCTCAGTGGTAGAGCACTTGCAAAGCATGCAAGTGTGAGGTCCTGGGTTCAACCCTTAGTACCACCAAAAAAAAAAAAAGTGGTCGTAAAGAGCATATCACATCATCATTATTTCATTATTGTGTCACAGCAAAACATATATTCTATCATTGCTCCTGGTTTATGAGGCTCTTGCCCTCACTAGACCACTTACTTTATGAAGGTAGGAATTAAATTTTGCTCTTTATTTGGCAAAGCACTAGCATATAATAAATGCTAAAGAATTGCAAAATTTTGGGGCTGGAGATTTAGCTCAGTGGTAGAGTGCTTGCCTAGTTGGTGCAAAGCCCAGGGTTTGATCCCTAGTACCAAAAAGAAAAAAAAAATGAGAAGAATTGCTGAGTTTTTCTAAATTATAGGTATACCGAACTGACTCTTGAGCCAATATTATATTACATGCATCTCCTTGTTTTGCACATTACAAAATAGGAATGATCTAGCAAAGATTATACAAAGGCAAGTTTTAGAATACTAACCTTCTGTATTAAAATGAATACAGAAATAAAATTGAATTATAATAAAATTTCTTAAAACTTTTTAAGTAGATAATAATTTTATGTGTATATAGACACGTTTCTATTTTCTACAGGGCTATTTTTCTGTAGGGCAGAGTGAATAATTCAGATTATAAATGGACAGGTTTCTAATAAGGAAAATAGTAAGAGTAGCAAACTTATTTGGAATTATATGAAATTTTTCTTATTGCTTAATTTTATTTTAATTATAGCAAAGGAGTCACATGATCAGTATTGACATTTACTATCACAATTTGAATTTGATGTTCAAATGGTAAATATCTAGTGGAAATTCAGAATATTCCACTAGACCTGTCCTTTGAAATCTGTAGTTTATGCAGAAGATATAAGACTCAGTCAGGCAAGGAGCTGTGGCATACAACCACAATCACAGTGACTCAGGAGGATCCACAGTGTGAGGCCAGAGGTAGCCTGTGCAACTTAGAGAAACTCTGCCTCAAAATAAAATAAAAAGTAAATAAATAAGTGTTGGGGGTGCAGCTCAGTTGTGGAGTGGGTTTAATCTCCAAGTACCACAAAGGAAAAAAAAAAAACTCAGTCAGAAATGGAATCTTATGGGTCCCATTTTGAGATTATTCTGTCCTCCAAATCTGTGTCCTAGTGATCCAAGTGCTATAAAGAAGGGGTTGGGTATTCTTTTGTCCATGGAGGGAGGGGATGTTAGAGTAGATGCCTATGTTTGATTGTCCCTGGTTTTATTCTTAGTTTCATGTTCTCCCATTCTTTCTTCTTAAAATTTTTTGTTAGGTAGGAGGAAGTAGTAGTTGTCAGGTGCCCTGGAGTGGGTCCCAACTCATAGCAAACCTCATAGCATTTTCAATGGCTGATTGTTTTGGGATTGTTTTTGGGAGTGGACTGCCATATCCTTTGCCCATTTTTGTGGTGCTGGGGATTGAAACCGGGTCCTCAGAGAATGCAGAGCATTATTCTACCAACTGAGCTAAACCCCAGCCAATGCAGCTCAGTTGCTGTATAGAGTGCTGTACAGAGTGCTACTCTGTGCTCTCTTGGGTCCTGGGTTCAATCTCCAGCATGACAAAAATAATAAGAGAATGACCTGGCAGCCCACTCCTGAAATAATCAGCCATTGGAAACCTTATAAGGGTTGCTATGAGTTGGACCCAACTCCACAGCACCTATCAACTCCAATAAGAGGAAGTAAGCCTAAAAGTTTGCTAGATTAGCAAAATAATTAGAAATAAGTACAATGCTAAAAAAAAAAAGGCTAATTTGCTAATTTGCTTGTGAGTTACTCTGTGGACAGTGTACCTGAATCTAATTAGCCAACTTGGAATAAAACTAGGTATGCAGTGCACTTAACTTTTCATCACAAAATCCTATGAATTTTGTCTTCTGAGCAATTGTCTGTGACTTTTAACAGATTTCATGGAGCCCCTGATTCATTCTCCATGGGAAGTGATGTATCTAAAATTCCAATTTGATACTATCACTTTTTTCTTTCTTTCTTTCTTTCTTTCTTTCTTTCTTTCTTTCTTTTTCTTAGACAGGGTCTCACTGTGTAGTTCAGACTTATCTTGAACTCTGGATCCTTCTACCTCAGCTTCTTGAGTGCTGGGATTACAGATATACTTAAGAATTTTCTTAAAATTCTTCAGAGGTATCTGATTATCTTTAATGTAAAATTTATGTCAAATGATTTGCTTTTCATGTAATGCACTATGATCTCCCATGCATGTCCTTTTCTGCCTCCTATTGCTTCTGTCCCCCCCCACATCTGTCAGTTTGCTGCACTGTGGGGTTTGTGTGTTGCGATGAGGCTGAGAGCTCTGCCACTGGTACCTCAGATATGAGCAAGTTTACCCATGGTGAGCTTCCAGACTAAGATAGACTAGGGAGTAGGACCTTGTGAACCACTCCCGAAAAAACTAGCCATTGAAAACCCTATGAATAGCAAAGAAACACTGTCAGATATAGTGCCAGAAAATGCAGCACTGGAGGTATTAACATATTTGTGCCAACAGGTTTGGAAAACAGCTACTTGGCCAACTGACTGGAAGAGATCCATATTTGTGCCTATTCCCAAAAAAGGGGATCCAACTGAGTGTGCAAACTATCAGACAATATTATTAATATTGCACACAAGCAAAATTCTACTAAAGATCATTCAGAAGCAACTGCAGCAGTGTAAAGACAGGGAATTACCAGAAAATCAAGCGGGATTCAGAAGAGGGCAGGGAACCAGGGACATCATTGCTGATGTCAGGTGGATATTAGCTGAAAGCAGAGGATATCAGAAAGATGTCTATCTATGTTTTATTGACTATGCAAAGGCATTTGATTGTGTGAATCATAACAAATTATGAGGATAACATATGTGAAGTGGATAACACTTCAGAAAATGGGAATACCAGAAGACCTAATTGTGCTCATGAGAAACCTGTACATGAACCAAGAGGCAGTTGTTTGAATAGAACAAGGAAACACTGTGTGGTTTAAAGTTGAGAAAGGTGTGCGTCAGGGCTGTATGTTGTTGTTGTTGTTAGGTGCCGTCGAGTCGAGTCCGACTCATAGCGACCCTCATAGGGTTTTCAATGGCTGACTGTTTTCGGGATTGCCTTGGGAGTGGATTGCCAGGCCCTTCTCCCATTTTTGCGGTGTTGGGAATCGAACTTGGGACCTCAGAGACTGCAGAGCAGCACTCTACCAACTGAGCTAAATCCCAGCCCGCTCAGGGCTGTATACTTTCACCTTATCTCTTCAATTTATATGCTGAGCAAATAATCCGAGAAGGTGGACTTTATGAGGAAGAATGTGGCATCAAGTTTGGAGGAAGACTCATTAACAACCTGCGTTATGCAGATGACACAGCTCTGCTTGCTGAAAGTGAAGAGGACTTGAAACATTTACTGATGAAGATCAAAGATCATAGCCTTCAATATGCGTTATGACTAAACATCAACAAAACAAAAATCTTTACGACTGGGTCAGCACTCAACTTCACAATAAATGGAGAAAAGATTGAGGTTGTCCAAGATTTTGCTTTGCTTGGCTCTATAATCAACACCCATGGAAGCAGCAGTCAAGAAATCTGTGGGGTGCATGCCTCCCAGTCCAGTCAGGAGGTTTGGATGGGCGGCGCCTCTGCGCACACAGATCCTAAACACAAATTCACTCGGGACCCTCGGGTGAGGGGCACAGGCTCCTGTGGCCCTCGGGACCCTGGAGGAGATGGGTAAAAGGAAAAGCCTCAGGCGCTTTTGCCTTCCAGGGGCAAACACCTGTGTTGGTCGTCTTGGTGGTCAAGAGGAGACATCTGTTGCTTCGTTGGTGATCAGACGGAGAGCAGGTTCTTTTCTTATTGGTGATTGCAACAGGAGAGTGTTCTTTCCTCGCTGTAGGTCTGGGGGAGAGCAGCGGGAGAGGTGTTTCCTCATCGGTGGTCCAGGCAGGAATGGGCGAGAAGGCCTTGCTTAGCCAGTGGTGTGGGCAAAGAAGCGAAGAGGCAGAAAAGGCCTAAAAGGGCTAAAAAGGGTCCAAAAGTGGTGCCAAAACATTGAGCTGCCACAGCCCAGCTCCTTATATAGTTTGCCCATGAAATGGCCTGAGCCAATCAGCTTTCAGTCCAATTGTCCTGTCAGGAGGGCTTTTGTACAAACGTGCAACAAAGTTACTTTCATTTTCCCTACATTTCTAATTTACAAACCAGATATTCAAAAGCCGTTTTCCCAGTTTGGGAGTTTTTGCCAATTTCCTCTCAATTTTTCCCTACAAAATCAAAAGACGCATTGCTCTAGGAAAAGCTGTGGCAAAAGATCTCTTTAGAGTATTGAAAAGCAAAGATGTCACATTGAAGACGAAGGTGTGTCTGACTTGTGCCATGGTATTTTCAGTCACATCATATGGTTGTGAAAGCTGGACATTGAACAAGAGAGAAAGAAAAAGAATTGGTGCTTTTGAATTGTGGTGCTGGAGACGTCTATTGAATATACCATGGACTGCCAAAAGAAGCAACAAATCTGCCCTAGAAGAAGTGCAACCAGAGTGCTCCTTGGAAGCAAGAATGGCCAGACTGCGTCTTACATATTTTGGACATGTAGTTAGGAGAGATCAATCCCTGGAGAAGGACATCATGTTTGGGAGAGTGGCAGGTCAACACAAAAGAGGAAAACCCTTCACCAGATGGATTGCCACAGTGTGTGCAACAATGGGCTTAAACATAAATAGGATCATTTTCCTGGCACAGAATCGGCAAGTGTTTCCATCTGCTGTACATAGGATTGCTATGAGCTGGACTCGACTTGATGGCACCTAACAACAACAACAATTGCTTCTGTCTAAGTTCCTCCCACTTCCCACCACCATGCATTTCTTCATCATTCCTGCCCCGTCTATCTATTGAAAGTCAGTGCCAAAGCCATCTGTTCAGGGAGGGCTTTCCTCATTGTTAGTATTTCTTCTTTCCCATCCAATCCCTTCCCTCTTGCTCATAAAAAGAACACACTACTTACTGGGTACTTTCTGGTGTCATTTTTCACCAGGCTAAGAATAAGGTTACAAGTGCTGACCTATTTGACTTTGCTATCCTATGCCTTATATAGGGCCTGGAGTTTGTTAGTATTGAGTGTGGGTTTCTTGACTAAATTTAAGAATGAAATATAGATCCACAAGAATGTTGTTTTTAATTAAACCTCAAATTTCTCAAACCATTCTCCACAAATAGCCCAATACTTTCTAGTTGTATTTAGTTGGTTGGTAAAGCTGACCTAATATTTTATGTAAAATATCATATATATTCGATGTGAGAAGTTTTTCCATCATGATATGATGGCTTGTTGTTTTTAGGTGCTGTCAGGTCGGGTGCAACCCATAGCAAACCTATGAACAGCAGATTGCAACACTTCCTGTTTTTGTGCCAGGCACATGATCTTATTTATGTTTAAGCCCCTTGTTGCAGACACTGTGTCAATCAATCTAGTAGAGGGTTTTCCTTTTTTCGTTGACCCACTAGTGTTCCAAACATGATGTCCTTCTCTAGGGATTGGTCTCTCCTAACTACATGTCCAAAATATGTAAGACACAGTCTAGCCATCCTTGCTTCCAAGGAGCACTTTGGTTGCACTTCCTCTAGGACAGATCTGTTGGTTCTTTTGGCAGTTCATGGTATATTCAATATTGGTCTCCAGCATTATAATTCAAAACCATCAATTTTCTCCTGTATCCTTTGTTCATTGTCCAGCTTTCACAAACATATGATGCAACTGAAAGTACCATGGCATGAGTCAGGAGCACCTTTGTCTTCAATGTGACATCTTTACTTTTCAATACTTTAAAGAGATCTTTTGTCATAGCTTTTCCCAAAGTAATGTGTCCTTTGATTTCTTGGCTGCTTCTTCTACGGGTGTTGATTGTAGAACCAAGTAGAGCAAAATTGTGGACAACCTGAATCTTTTCTCCATTTATTGTGAACTTGCATACTGACTTGGTTGTAAGGATATTTGTTTTGTTGATGTTAAGGCACAATCCGTACTGAAGCCTGTGTTCTTTGATTTTCATCAGTAAATGTTTCCAATCTTCTTTACTTTCAGCAAGCAGAGTTGTGCCATCTGCATAAGGCAGTCATTAATGAGTCTTCCTCCAATCCTGATGCTACATTCTTCCTCATAATGTCCAGCTTCTTGGATTATTTGCTCAGCATATTAATTGAAGAGATGTGGTGAAAGGATACAGCCCTGACGCATACCTTTCTCGACTTTGAACCAAGCAGTGTTTCCTTGTTCTGTTTGATTGATTGCCTCCTGGTCCGTGTGCAGATTCCTGATGAGAACAGTTAAGTGCTCCAGTATTCCCATTCTTTGCAGTGTTTTTCATAATTTATTATGATCCACACAGTCAAATGCCTTTGCATAGTTGACAAAACATAGATACACATTTTTTCTGATGTTCTTTGCTTTTGGCTAATATCCATCTGACATCAGCAATGATGTCCCTGGTGTCCCATGCTCTTCTGAATCTGGCTTAATTTTCTGGCAGTTCCCTGTCTATATACTGCTGCAGTCACTTTTGAATGATCGTTAGTAAAATTTTACTTTCATGTGATATTAATATCATTTGATAGTTTCCACATTCAGTTGGATCCCCTTTCTTGGGAATAGGCACAAATATGGATCTCCTCCTGTCAGTTGGCCAGGTAGCGGTTTTCCAAATCTGTTGACATAAACAAATCAGCACCTCGAGTGCTGCAGCTGTTTGTTGAAACATCTCTATTGGTATTCTATCAGATCCTGGAGTCTTGTGTTTTGCCAATTCTTTCAAGGCAGCTTCTACTTTGTCCTTTAATACCATTGGTTCCTGATCATATGCAAGCTGTTGAAATGGTTGGCCATCCACCAATTCTTTTTTATATAATGACTCTGTGTATTCCTTCCATGTTTCCTCCATCCTTTAATATTTTCACTATAGAAACGTTCACAATTGCCACTCAAGGCTTGAATTTTTTTCTTCAATTCCTTAAGCTTGAGAAAAACAGAACATGTTCTTTCCTTTTGTTTTCCTGTCTCTAGCTCTTTTCACATGTCATTAAAATATTTGGTTTTGTCTTCTCAAGCTGCTTTTTGAAATCTTCTGTTTAGGTCCTTGACTTCATCATGTCTTCCTTTTATTTCAGCTGCTCGATGTTCAAGGGCAAGTTTCAGAATCTTTTTTGCTATGTAATTTGGTTTTCTCTTTTTTCTTGTCTTTTTAATAACCTTTTGCTTTCCTCATGAATGGTATCTTTGATGTCTCGCCACAACTCTTCTGGTCTTCCATCATTTGTGTCTAATGCATTAAACCTATTCTTGAGGTGGTCTCTGAACTCAGAACACTTAAGGTTATATCTTGGCTCTCATATAGTTAGTTGTTCTAAATTTTTTGAGTTTCAGTTTGAACTTGCATATGAGCAGTTGATGGTCCAATCCATAATCAGCATGTGGTCTCATTCTGACATTTGATAAGGAGCGTTTCCATTGTCTCTTTCCAAATAATGTCTTAGTAGGCACATTTACATGACTGTAAATTAGGACTCATTAAATGTTTTCAGCATCTGATTGGATTAGCATCTTTCGGAAAGAAGTAAAAGTTTATAAGACATTAAGGCCAAAACTTTTTATTTCACTTGGTTGAAGACTAAATTTTTTGTCCACCATTTTATGCAGTGTAGATTGTATACTGTATATCAACTATACTTTGTTAGTATAGACATTAACAAAGTTTGACTCATCTACTCATCCCCACTGAAATAATGTAGTGATCCTAAGCATTTCTCTTCAAATGCACGTGGGACACCAATGCACTGGAGCATGAAAGTTAAAGGACAGTGTTCTCCCTTTCTCATATATCTATCTTCTAATTTTGTCAGCCTTCAGTCATTAAATGAAAATGTGTTTGCACATTAGTTGCAGTAAGCTATCTTTCCAGTTTTCATGTTAACCAAAACTGCTAGCTTTATTTCCTTAGCTTTGTCATGTCTTGAAATAGAGGATACTGCAGGCTTGCGAGAAGGACCTGGCAACCCACTCCCAAAAATCAATCTGCCATTGAAAACCCTATGAATATCAGAGAACCACTGATAGAGGTGTTTCACCTGTTATATGTTATATGTAGCAGCACACTGACTTGATGGCACCTAAAGTGCCCAGTAGTGATGAGCTGAATTGGCCACTAGATGTCACTGAATTTTCAAACAAAATGCTTAAAAAAAAAAAATTTCAGTAAAAGTTGGCTTGAAAGCTAAGATTTTTGTGTTCTTTTCCATGGCGTCTATGGGGTAAGTAATGTAGCTATCATTCATCTGAACACATTTGCCCTATTTAGATTTTGGAATTTATTTTGCCTTCTCCAGCCCATTGCATTGTGAACTGATGCTTACAATGCATGAATAGTACTTTTCATAATGCAATACTGATCTTGTCTTCACTTACAAAGATGTGAAAACTATTCATAAGAACAAAACAATATATATTTAATAGCATTTCCATTACATAGAGCTAATAAAAATTCCACCATGAATAGATTTTAGTTAGCAGATTACATTTCCATTTCTCTTGGGAAAAATGGGTACTTTACTTTATGTTCCTCTGTAAATGACTACAAAAATCTCAGAACTTCTGTGCATTCTAGAGTTGTGCAGCAATTTTATCAACTTTTAGAAAAAGTGCTACTAAATTATTGTCATCAGTTATAAACTTTCTCACATGCACTCCTGACATTTTGTTAGTCATACTTTATCAAGAGGCTGAACATGTATCTGTTTTTCCACCAGAAAAAGGTAAAATTAAATGTAAGAAAAGGTAATCAGTGAAGCATAGCAATCTCATGCTTACATATTTTATAATCTCTGATCACAGCAGGAATAATAGTTATCTAGTTGCATATTTAAATAATAGGCTTTCAAAGTCTCAAACTGAACTTAGTGTTATTATGAACTGATGCATGTTCCTCATTTATATTTGTTTGAAAAGATTATTAATAAGTTGAACTTCTTGTAAAAAACTGATGTTATATTTAAAAATCTCATTTTCTATTGAGTGCATACATTTCATATTGTTTTAGACTTTCCACATTCAGTTTGATGCCCTTTCTTGGGGATAGGCACAACATGGAAGAAAGTTAAAATTTTCAGGTTAAAACATGAAAAAAGATCTTTCAATGCTATTGACCTATTGTTGTTGTTGTTGTTAGGTGCCATTGAGGTGGTGTTGATTCATAGAGACTCTATGTACAATAGATGAAACACTATTGTCAGTGTTTCTCTGCTATTTATAGGGTTCTCATTGGCTGATTGCTTTTTGGGACTGGGTTGCCTGGTCCTTCTCCCAAGCCTACAGCACCTAGTGTTCCCAGGTGGTCTCCCATGCAAGTACTAACCAGGCCCAACCCTGCTTAGCTTCTGAGAGTTGATGAGATTGGGTGCCACAGTGGTATGATCTATCCTACCTACCCATTGTTCCCAGAATAGAAGTTTTTCTTATGGAATAGCCAATTCATTCTGCTAGTAAAACCTCTGCATCCCAAAATGCAGATTATGATGTGTGATTAGTGCCTTATAATTCTTTACAACTGCTAGAAAAGTTGACTAAACTTTCATTTGGTTAAACCCTGACATAAATCTATCCTGGGACATTCTAGCCTTCTGAGGCTGCTCCTATGATGCTGAAATAACTAGTATTTCCTCCTTACTGTGGCCATGTTGGGGAGTCACTGAGGTTGTTCAGTTGTGGGACAAGTATGTAAAGATGAAATTTTTCATGATATGAAGTGACAAATGGATACCACATAGAGGCTTACAAATGAACAAAGATAATATTATTGCCTTGTACTGAGATGAGATGCTACTGTGTGGTTGTCACCCTAATCTCATTGGTGCTTTGTCACCTTTGTCTCACTGGTGCTGGGAACAGAAAAGAGCTGGATTAACATTTACTGAGTTGGATTATAAAAAGGATTTTTTAAAGTATGTGGAAATTTCTTTGCTACTATTATGAGGTCTGTGTTTCTGTCTACGCAAAATTATGCTGTCTTTTGAACACAAAAATATCATAATGGTGTATAGTTAGGGTTATATGCTTAAATGTCTTTGAGGGTCATTGAGTTTTGGTGATGGTTTGTTGTCATACAATCTTGCTGGTCTGTCTTGGTGACTTGCATTGATTGCAGACTAGGGGATACACTTGGGGGATTCAATATACTTTATTTCATAGATAAAAAGAAAGGGGCTCAGAAGAAGAAAAGGGCTGTGTTCATACAAGGGAGTTCACTAGGTATAAAAAAATGCAAATATTGGTCTAGAGACAAACTGAAGTTAAAGTATATGCCATCTGCAAATCAAAGCCATGGCTCTTACCTCCTTTATACACTCTTCTTCCTACTATGGTTATTGGTCATCTCTTGGAATATGAAGAGTAGAGTTTCATATGATTATTATTTTCCTACAATCATGGCATATCTACTGTAGATACATGTAATTGCTTAAACAATTACCATCACTATAGAGAAATTTCTGTTTTACTTTTATACCACTGCTCCAGAATGGAGACTTCCAAAAATTGATTGTTTTCTTAGTCAGACACAAATGTACCTTACATATGACTTGAGAAAGTTAAATATGAAATGGTCATATGTATTGAAAAATATTAAATTATAAAAGGAGATACTTCTGTCTAGTAAATCCAAAGATAATCTTATAGGTGGTTTTCCAGATATCTATTTATGAAATGTTCTAAAGTCAGATTTCATTTGTAACAGAAGGGAAACACATGGGGAGTGGTCCATCACTATCATTTATTTCCAACCAGAACATCTCTGCTGCATCTACTTTCCAGATGAAAGCAAAGAGTATATCTGGACTCCCAGGGCAGACTTAACTTGAAACCTGGTTCCTTCTATTACAGTTTGGTTGACCTCTACAGTTTACTTGGGCTCACTATTACTAACTTTCTTCATGTGGTGTAAACTAGAGATACTAGCATCACCTATCTTTGGGTTGTGTGGTAAGGTTTAAACAAATATATATATATATATATATATATATATATATATATATATGCACACACATATATACACACACACATATGTGTGTACCTTACACACATGTGTGTGTGTATGTATTTAGAATAGTGCCAGACACATAGTAATATTCCATCAATATGGGTTATTGCTTTTACTAATGTTATCATAATGGATTTCTGTCTATTAATTCTTTTGAAAGATAGGATAATTTTCTTCAGCCAAGAAAAATTGAAACCTACCAATCTAGACAATTAATATATGAAAATTCTCTTTTCTCTACTCTAAGCATTTTGCCTGGTAAAATTGGAATGGGTTCTTCAGATTGGAACAATGAAGCGCTTGGGTCAGTGCTCAGTGAACCTTGATGAATTGTTCTTTGATGAGTTGTCATTTTCTATTTTTAAAAGAAGCATTAAGAATTTATAACAATGTTCTAGTTGCATTATCATTTGGATGGTGTGTTTATGCTAATTTCTACTGCTAGTCCTAATTACCAGCAATTAAATTCATTAAAAAATAATTTTTTTCCAGTCTCTTGTCTGATTCACCTTGCTTCCTAGAATATCTCAATTTCCTTTTGGTTCACTTGCCCCAAGTTTCAAATGATTTGTTCACCAAGCAGTGTAAGTCAGGCAGTTTCTGAGTAGTTCTGGATGCTTTGTGGGTATCCAAATATTTTCCATAGAACCTTAGAGGTCATCCAGTCCAGCAGATAACATGTTACAGAGTTATTTTCATATGCTCAGTGACAAGTCATCAACTGTCTATTACTTAGGCTGGATTCTTGCCTGATGATAGCCTATATAATAGCTGGTGAGACTTTATATAAAGCTAGAGTAATGTTAATAAAGTTTCACATTTCTCAATCTGCTAATTAAAGCATGTGGATATTAGTTACCCAGATCACAAACTATTTATCAGTAGGGTTGAGGAAAAATTAGATGGCCCAATATCTAAAACATAATTTTATCACTGTACCACTTTGCTCAGAGACATTTCTTCCTGTACAAAATGCCACCAATGGTGGCTAGATGTTTAGATAAGCTAATAAACTAGACTAAGTGTCATGAAAAGAACACTGGTGTTCATGGTCAGAAGTCATGGGTAAGAGATCAGGCTGTTATTGGAACAGACATGTGAATGAGATATAGTTAAAAGGCACTATGTCTTGTCAGTGGAAAAAAGAAAAACCTAGCCTATAGTTGTTAGATCCAGTAGAATTCATATTTCAGGAATGGTAAGACTACACCTGTTCTACTTCCAGTTACTCTGACAGTGGGTCTTTATTCTACCAGAGCTTTATGATGAGAAAAATTCCTTTCTCCCTCACATGCAAGAAAATAATAGGGTCTGCTAGTCCTTTGTGTGAAAAAGCTTATGAGAGGGCTTCATGGTTTTTGTTGTAAAAGCTAAAGCCCTATGGGATTTGAAGAAAGATATTTTTCCAGGTTAAAAGAAACTATTAAAGACTGAATGAGGAGCAGAGAAAAGATGGTAGATCAGTGAACAAAACTAGAATTTTACATGGTTTTGTAATTTTGTTTTGTGGGGAAGTTTCAGGGAAAGCTGTTTGATGATTTTGTGTTGCAGATAAAAGGTAAAATAATGACTGAAATAGTTTCTTAACTACAAAGCGATTAAATTGATCTTAGAATGTTAAAGCTGCTGGGCAAACAGCACAAGTAATGTTTCAGTGATAATCAGCCAAGCAGTTTGAAATCCATATAGTCTTGCCTATACTTGCCATCCACCTGTGGTCTGAAAAGGACTTTGCACTCAAAAACCAGTTGTACTTCCCCACTTGGCAGTGTTCCTGGGGACCGTAGTGGCTGTCTTGTGAATTATGTTTCTGTCCTTCGTTATTGATCTAAAGATTCGAGATGGAAAGAAAGTGGAATTACTAAATGCCTATCATCACAACCTGCATTACTGTTTTTTTTAAGTTTGTGTATGTTATTTGTATACAGTAATATGTTTTATTATGACATTATCACACATATATACAATGTACTCCAATCATATTCATCCCCTTCACTCTCTTTTCCCCTTCCCCTCCTCCCCAACATGGGCCCCTTCTATTCTTATGTCTTTTTATTTTTTTATTTTTTAAATTAAATTAAATTAAATTAAATTAAATTTTATTTTTGCGGTACTGGGGGTTGAACCCAGGGCCTTGTGCTTGCATGCTTTGCAAATGCTGGACCACTGAGCTGCGCACCCAGCCCCCCCCCTTTTTTTTTTTTACTTTTTGAGACAGGGTCTTGCTAACGCAGACTGCCTCTGTTCTCGAATTTACGATCCTCCTGCCTCCGCCTCCCGAGCTGCTGGGATTACAGACATGTGCCACCACACCTGGCTCTCATGTCTTTTCAAAAAATAAATTTGGATTCCACATAGAGAAAACATGCAGTATTTATCTTTCTGAGTCACAGTTAGCCTAAAATGTTATTGTTGTTTTGGTTGTCTCCAATTATGTTCATTTTTCTGTAAATGACATAATTTTGTTTTTCATAATGGCTGAATAACATGCCTCTCTCTCTCTCTCTCTCTCTCTCTCTGTGTGTATTGTTGTTGTTAGGTGCCATCAGTCGGATTTGGCTCATAGTGACTCTCATAGGGTTTTCAATGCCTGATTGGTTTTGGAAATGCATTGTCACATACTTCTCTCATATTTGTGGTGCTGGGGATCGAATCCGGTCCTCAGAGAGTGCAGAGCAGGCACTCTACCAACAGATGTATATATCTCCATTCATCTGCTGATGGACAACTAGACTGATTCTATAGCTTGGCTACTATTAATGGTGGCACAGGCACATGGATGTGTAGGTATATTTATTGTATGCTGACTTTGATTCCTTTGGGTATAAACTCAGGAGTGGCATAGCAGGATAAACTAGTAGTTCTCTTTTTAGGTTTTTATTTTTCTTTTTTTCCTTTGTTCCTTCCTTTCTCTCTCTCTTTTGGAAACTTCATACTGATATCCATAGTTGCTGAATTAATTTATTCCCACAGTACATGAGGGATTTTTTCCCTCACATCCTTGCCAGTGTTTGCTGCTGTTTTCTTGATGATTGTCATTCTGACTGGGGTCAGATGGAATCTCAGTGTAATTTTGATTTGCATTTCCCTGATGGCTAAGCCTATTGAGCATTTTTTCATGTATTTATTGACCATTTGTATTTTTTCTTTTGAGAACTGTCCAATTCATTTGCTCATTTTTTGATTGGATGGTTTGCTTTTTTGGTGTTGAATTTTTTGAGTTCTTTATATTTTCTGGATATTAATCCCTGTTAGATTCTGTAGTCTGTCTCTTCACTATAGTATTTGTTTCCTTTGCTGTACAGAAGCTTTTAAATTTTATTCAATTCAGTTTGTCACTTCTATTATTTCCTGAGCTATTGGAATCCAATTCAGAAAGTCCTTGCATATGCCTATATCTTCAAGTGCTATTCTTATGTTTTTCTCTAGCAGTGCCACATTTTCAGGTCTTACATTAAGGTCTTTGATCCATTTTGAATTGATTTTTACATGGGGTGAGAGGAATCTGATTTCAGTGGTCTAGGTGTGGATATCCAGAACCATTTATTGAAGAAACTATCTTTTCTCTAATATATATTTGTGGCACTTTTGTTGAAAATCAGATGGGTGTAATTGTGTGGGTGTATTTCTGGGTCTTCTCTTCTATTGCACTGGCCTATGTGTCAGTTGTTGTGTTGTGCTGTTTTGTTACTATGGTTGTATAACGTAATTTGAAATCAAGTATTGCAATACCTCCAGTATTATTTTCTTCTCAGGAATGCTTTGTCTATTTGGGTCTTTTGTTCTTCCATATGAATTTTAAGATTGTTTTTTCTATTTCTTTGAAGAATATCATTAAAGTTTTTATGGAGATTACATTGACGATATAGATCACTTTCAGTAATATAGTGATTTTCACAATATTAATTCTGCTGATCCATGAACATGGGAGGTCTTTCTATCTTCATGTCTTTAATTTCATTCTTGAATGATCTAAAGTTTCATTGGAGATATTTTTTACTTCCTTGATTAGGTTTATTTGTAGGTATTTAGTTAATTAATCAATTAATAAATTAAATTTAATTTGCAGTACTTAGAGGTTGAACCCAGGGTGTTGCCCATACTTTGAAAGTGCTCTACCACTGGGCTGGACTGACAGCCAATTATTATTATTATTATTATTACTATTATTATTATTATTAATTTTATTTTGAGACAGGGTCTTGCTAAGTTACCCAGGTTGCCTTTGGCCTTGAACTTGCTATCCTTCTGCCTCACCCTCCTGATTAGAGGCATGTGCCACCATGCCTGGCTTTTATGTTATTTTATTGCTACTGTGAATGTGATTATTTTCTTAATTTCTTTCTCAGCATGTTTGTTATTGGAATATAGAAAAACTTCTGATTTTCATAAGTTGATTTTCTTTTATCTTGCTACTTTGCTGAAGGTATTTATTGCATATAAGAGTTTTCTGGTAGAGTCTTAGGGTCATTTATGTTTAGAATTATATCAACTGCAAACCGGGATAATTTGACTTCTTCCTTCCTTTGTATTCCTTTTATTTATTTTTCTTGCTCTGTTGCTCTGGCTAAGAATTCCATCACTATAGTGAATGAAAGTGGAGAGAACAGATGCTATTATCGTTTTCCTGATTTTAGAGAAACGCTTTTAGTGTTTCCCTATTTAATATAACATTATCTGTAGGTCTGCTGTATGTAGACTTTAATATGTTGAGGTGTATTCCTTCTATTCCTACTTTCTTCAGGGATTTTATTATGAAGGGATGTTGAATTTTGCCAAAGGTCTTTTCAGCATCTATTGAAATGATCATGTGATTTTTATCCTTCATTCTATTAATGAGCTGTGTTACATTTATTGATTTGCATATGTTGAATCATCCCTGCATCTTTGGAATGAAACCCACTTGATCGTGCTGCATGACCTTTTTAGTGTGTCATTTAATTTAGTTTACATGTATTTTATTGAAAATTTCTGCATGTATATTCATCAGGGACCTTGATCTGTTGTTTTCTTTTCTCATTGTGTTCTTACCTGGTTTTGGGACCAGGGCAATACTGGCTTTGTAGAATGAGTTTAGTCACATTTCTTTCCTTTCTGTTTTATGGAATAGTTTAAAGAGAGTTGATGTTAGTTTTTCTTTAAAAATCTGGGAGAATTTAGCAGTAAATGCGTCTAATCTTGGGTTTTTATTTGTTGGGAGACTCTTTCTTACTGCTTCAGTTTCATTGCTTGTTATAGATGGCAGTACTACTCTTAGTCCTCAGACTTATAACTTGGCCAGAGGACATCCTTCTCTTTTCCCATCTCATTGTTCTCAAAATGCTAAGCTTATGAAAAGAAAGACCAGAATACCCTGCCATGAAGTTCTCCTAAAATAAACAACATGGAGTTGGGCTTGGTGGCCCACACCTGTAATCCCAGCAACTTGGGAGGTTGAGGAAGGAGGATCACAAGTTTAAGGCCAGAGGTGTTCTGTGTAACTTAATGAGACTCTGTCTCAAAGAAAAAATATTTAAAGGGGTTAGGGGTGCAGCCCAGTGGTAAAATTCTTACAAAGTATGTGGAAAGCCCTGGGTTGAACCCCTTAGTATCACAAAACCAAAACTAAAACCAAACAAAACTACCCTCCAAAAAAACCTATGGAGCCTACTCTGTTTCAATAACAAATGAAGAGAAAGAAAATACAGAGTAAACCATAAATTATGCCGTAACGTGATACTGCTCTGCACATACTTCACATATATTTTACCTATAGGTTGAAATTAGGCGAATGAGAATCTAGCCAAACAATTAATCTTCTAAATGGCCATGTACCTCCATGCTCATTGATGTTTTGGCTGGTGAACCTTTCTGCCTTGAATCACCCACCAATGGCCTTTTCCATGTGGATTGCTTCCAATTTTTAGGTATTTATTGTTTCAGCTTCTCTGGTTTGCCAGGAAATCTGTATTCATTTTCCTCTAGGATCTCTAAGCTTATCCTACCTTCATTGTATTCTTTGTTCTTTGAGTTCTAGGAGGCCCAGTGCTGGCAAATAATTTTGGACAAGGGAGTGGTGATTTTCTTTTGTTTCCTATGGTACGACTGTTTTTGTTTTCCTCACATAATGTCTGGCATCACTTATTAATCTGCATCCCAAAATTCCCTGACATAAAACTCAGTTCACAAAGCATTTTATGAAGCATGTAGTGCTCTTTAAATGAGCAATTTCTTTCTGTATTAAGATAATTGTATTCACTAAAACTTTGATTTTTCTCATGTAATTGTATTCAAGGAAAAACTCAGTTTTAAATAGAGGAGGATAAAACAGCAAATGACTTGAGATATTATCAAAAACTTTAGAAATTGATGGCCTTTGTTCTTTTTGTATTTCTTATGTTGGAGTTACCTGTGACAAAATGGAGTCCAGGGTATGCTGTGTGAATGTATTCCAAGGACTAATGTCTCATCATTCTCATTGTCACCAAACAAGAATGGTCACATTACCAGGGGCTATTGTTGGCAAGCAACATTATCATCATCCTTTCTAAGCCAATTGGAGGGATGAGGTAGAGTGAAGATGAACTCTCCTACCATCAGACCTTAGGACTCTTGCTATAAGAAGCAGAGATAAGAGTAATATCATGTCCTGTGTGACAAAAAGTACCATGTTCCTTTTACTAGACATATACATGTAGTCAGCACTATTGTTAAATCATGGAGATTAGGCTAACTTTTCAATTATTACATAGAATGAAGAGAAGGAGCACCTTTTTCCTCATGTTAATGGAGGACACTAGTAGTCTAGAACATAACTTGCTAAATGAAAGTGAGAAGAGACATAGAGATTAAAATAAGGTACAAAAAGATGAAAGTAAAAATGACATAGAATTGCTCTATGGGTTAAGAAAGCAGAAAGTGAGGGGTCACATGATCTATCTCTTATGACTTCTACATAAAAGAAAGGCAGCTCTTGAAAAGAAGCTACCTCTGCCCAGTGATTCCTTAGTTGGGCTGTTGGTTCTGGATAGTATATTGGAGAGGAGAGTAAGGAGCAGCCATGGAGAAGAAGGAGATAAAGAAGACAGGAGGATGTTGCCTGTCTCCAAAGCCTAAATTGGGAAAGGGGGATGGTGAACCACATAAACCTACTGAACACATTACTTTACATTAAGCCTTCAGATGCTTCTGTAGTCATTCACAGGACACTTTAGTGGATGGCATATTTGAATTGGTAGCACAACCACAAGTGCACCTCTGTCAGGCACTATTCTGTTAGAAGTCTTTTTGCCTGGTTGGTCAATCCTCTGATCCAGCCATAGCTGCTATAGACACTTCCAATCACAGGGTACAAATATCTATTAAAGTGCTTATATAAGTCTACATTTTACAAAAATAGTATTATAAAAGCTAGATGAGGAGCTGAACCTATGTGTGTGTATATATACATATATATGAATTGTATTCAGTTAATATAATATTTAATAAATATAAACATTCAACTTTATATGTACATGTGAGAAACTCCATTGTGACTCACAGTATGGCTTTGGTACTAATGGCAATTGAAGGATTGGATGCTGAGGGAAAGTTCTCTTGTGAATCTATTGTGGGTTTTCTTTCTTGGAAATCTTTGTGTATGTGAAGATCCTTTTCTGTATGCCACATGATTCTTTTTTATAATGTGTTTTCTTTCTTTGGATCAGGATTGGTTGAATGATTGCTTAAAATCTTCAATTGTTTTCTTTACAATTGATAAAAATTTATTTTCTAGCAGTAGGTTTGATTCTCTCTCAATATATGTATACATACATTGTTGTTGTTAGGTGCTTTTGAGGTGGTATCTGACTCATAGTGACCCTTTGTACAACAGGGGAAACATTATTGTCAGTGCTTCTCTGCTGTTCATAGGGTTTTCTATGGCAGATTGATTTTTGGGAGGGGGTTGCCAGGTCCTTCTCCCAAGCCTACAGCACCTGGTGTTCCCAGGTGGTCTCCCCTCCAAGTACTAACCAGGCCCCACCCTGCTTAGCTTCCCAGATCTGACAGGATAGGATGCCACAGGGCTATAGCTGCAGGCTATACATATGTACACACACATATATATATGTTCTTAATTTGCTGTTTTATATGGTTACAGAGAGGGTTCTCTTAACAAGAGCAAGTAGAAATAATTATGTGTCTTATATACTCTAAATACATGAGAAATTTAATCTTTACAAAAACCTCATGACATAGGAGATACTGCAATTCTTATTTTATTGTTGGGAACTTAGGCACAGGGATGAGATATAATTTGCTCAAGATCTCTGTGTTGATAATTGGTAGAAGGGTTTGGGCCCCCACAGTCTGCATCCAGAGGCTTTAATCTCCATTAACTGTCTCTCGAATTTTCATTCTTCCCCGATACAACTTTGTATTATAGATGTTAACATTATCTGGGGTGATTTCTTTGTCCTCTACGTAGAAATCAGAAGAATTACCTGGATCATCCTATATTTTGACAGAAGATTTAACTTCCAGTTGCACTGATCCATGATAATGTTAACTCAGCTATGCAGAAGTATATTTTCTTTTAACTTTTCTACACTATGCAATGGACTGGGATTTAGCTCAGTGGGTAGGGCGCTGTGCTGCAGTCTCTGAGGTCCTGAGTTCAATTCCCAGCATTGCAAAAATGGGAGAAGGACCTGGCAATCCACTCCCAAGGCAATCCCGAAACAGTCAGCCATTGAAAACCCTATGAGGGTCGCTATGAGTCAGATACCGACTCAACGACACCTAACAACAACACCACTATGCAATATCTCTGTAAACTGTAGTAATTTTGGACTTCTGTAAATGGATTTTCACTGCTGCCTATACATGCTCCTTATTCATTCAATTTTTTTCTTTTAATATGCCCAGAATCCAGATGAGAAAACAAGGATATAGTAAAAATATGGCACAAAATATTGGGGTGGGGTGAGGACATGTTTCCTGAACAGCTATCTGAATAGCTAGGAAGAGTGACAATGACCATACCTTGAGGCAGAGGTTGAAAATGGAAGAGAGAGTTAATAAATGGGCAGGGAGGAAAGTTAAACTAAGATTGGCCTCGATTCCATGAAGATTAAAGAAGTTATAGGAGGGAAGGGCTAGTGAAGTGAGCGTTAAGCCTGACCTTGAAAGAAATAATGGATTTGAACTGATAGCATTTTGTGTGAGTGAAAATATGATGCAAAGTTTTTTGGGGAAAATGACCAGGATGTGGGGAATTTGCATTAGTTCATCTCGTTTTTAACCAGATGTAGTAGTCTCTGTTATTATGGTTATTGCTTTTTGGCTTCTGAGATAATTTGTACTTATTTTTAGAAATGTTATCACAGCTTTATCTTTATTGTGACCAGATGTAAGCAAATTCAAAGAAATTGGAATTGTCTGGAAACATTAGTGTTTGTAAAGCAGACACATCAGTCACAAATAGACTGTGTTAGATTATAAACAAAAGGCAAAACACTTTACATAAATGACAAAGAAAAGATACAAATAAAAATCCCCATAAGAATAAAGTGCTAATTTATATATCTGTCAAATATAGTATCATTTAGTTTGTTAAATTGTTTCAAATGTACATTTCCTATAAAAATCACTATCTTGTAAACTAGTACTATTCATTTTTGGTCATTAACTCATTCTTCTCTATGAGAAGTAAGAGTCTTCCAGATCATTAGAATTATAAGGACCTGAGAGACAACTCAATCCAGTCCTTGTATTTTTGTAAATGACAAAGTGTTGATGAACATAAATAAAATGATCTTTCCATGAACACATATCTGGGTAGAAGGAGAACTAATGCTAGAGTTCTGATTTTCTGACACTGAGGTCATGAAGTACTGGCTCTCCCTGTATTCTCTGCAGTTGTTTCTGTGGCAACACATGGAAGTCAGCACCTTAAGAGGCTGGTATTAATTGCATCATACATTTTATCACAATAGTATAGTGTATTATAAGTCATATGAAGACTTTATGAAATAAAATGAAGTACAAACAAAATTGATTTTTTGTGCTATAACACATTAAAGAGATTAGAATTAGAGGCATGGATAGAGAATTATGAGAGTAATAAAAATAAATTTATATAGTAGACAAAAGTAGATTTGTCACCAGAGAATATGATTTATATGTGTTCTAGGAAGACTCTTCTATTTGCTTTACAGATTTTCGCAGAAAGCCTCGCCAAAACTAGGAAAAGAAAATTGATACCAGAGGCTTCTGAGATCTCTAAGTTGTCATGGGAGAGTATACCTTATAGTGATGGTGGTAGCTCTGGCCCAGTCTTTCTTTGTGACTGGATAAGGAGAATAATGTGGAAAGACTTAAAAATAAATGTTTACTATGGCTCCTAATCAAGGACTTTTAAATCTATGGTAATTTTTTTAATGGAGCAACTGAAACTACACCCTCTATGATTCTGATTTTCTTGTGACCATATCCTTGCTCTATAGCATGATGTTAAGTGCCATTGAGTCAGATCTAACTCATGGAAACCCTAAGCACAGCCCAGGGAAATACTACTCAACACTGTGCCAGGTACATATCTTTTTATGTTTGAGCCCATTGTTGCAACCACTGTGCTTCTTCTCATTTTGAGTCATGCCACACCAACAAAAGGAGGTCCCAGGGGCTTTGCTCCATTCCCATCATTAAGGTCAACTCTACTTTGAGGAGGCACCTCTTCTCCAGTTGTCTCTTGAATGCCTTCCAGCCTGGGGGGTTCCATTTCCAGCACTATTTTGACCATGTGTCTCTGATATTCCTAGTGTTTTCAATGGCTAATTGTTTTGGGAATAGGCTGCCGGAGTCCTTCTCCCTAGTCTTGTTTTAGTCTGGAAGCTCAGCTGAAGCCTGTCCACCATGAGTGGCCCTGTTGGTATCTGAAATACTGGTGGCATAGCTTTCAGCCTCAGAGCAACATGTAAGTCCCCAAAGAAGGACAAACTGACAGACATGTGGGGGACAGTGTGATAGTGTTTATAAAATGATAAATGAGTGTTTTGGCAGTGAATTGGAAAAAGATAATGTCCTTTGAAAAGTAGATGTTGGGATATCCATATTTATAAAAATAATTTTATTCTATCTCCGGATAAATTTTAAAATAATTTGAACAAATAATGATCACTGCTGCTAATGCTGAGATAACGAAGTTTCTAAAGAAGGTTGGACTCACACTCCTAGACTTCCTAATAAACCTCCCCTTTTAGAAATAAACAAATATTATAACAAAAGGACTATTTGCTTTTGAACCTGTCTAGTTTTATTTTAGTATATGGACTACCTTCTCCTTACTTAGATTCCTATTTTCAGATGGTATGGGAAGGGAAGCTAATGGTGCCAAACCTCCTCCCTGAAAGAAAACAAAGGAATCATGACCATTGGCTTTTAAGAGTAATCAGTGCAGTAGGATTTGCTTGAAAGCACAGAACCCTGCATCTATCTACCCCATTCTCTTACTACACATCAAACTTTCTAATCTGGAAGTCCTCCAATATAAAATGTGGAAGATCCATGGAAGAGCTCTTTAACCTTTTAAAGATTATCACTCACTGTTTTGCTTTCCAAGAGTATTTGTATTTCAGCCTCTGAGATACCCTTGTATACTCCATTGTATAGACTGAAGATTCATAAATTCACATCTCTATCTTGGACTTTTTTGTTATATAGTCAACTATCTACTCAATATCACCGCTTTTATAAGAAACAAGTATCTCACTTTTAACACATTTAGAGTTGACCTTATCCATTTTCCTCTAGAAAGACCTTTCTTTGCCCTCATCTTTCAGCCTTTTCCATCTTTGTTACTTTGTTGTTGTTGTTGTTGTTGTTGTTGTTGTTAGGTGCTGTGGAGTCGGTATCTGACTCATAGTGACCCTCATAGGGTTTACAATGGCAGACTGTTCGGGATTGCCTTGGGAGTGGATTGCCAGATCCTTCTCCCATTTTTGCGGTGCTGGGAATTGAACTCGGGACCTCAGAGAGTGCAGTGCAGCACTCTACCCACTCAGCTAAATCCCAGCCCTCTTTGTTATTTAGAGCACCATATGTACAGTTTTTCTTTTTTTTCTTTTTTTTTTTTTTTGTGGACAAAGCCAAACCCTTTGGAGTCATCCATGACTAATTTCTTTCATTTATTTATCATATCTTATTTGTGAAACACCAAATCCACTGCATCTTCAAAATTTAGGTGCACCCAGACTTCCACCTACAATGAACTAGTTTGCAGCTAACCCATTCTCCCACAGAGAACACCCAGAAATTGCAAATAAAATGCAGAAAAATATATGCCTGAAGTTATTAGGTACCAAGGCAGCTGGAATTTGAGGAGTCATTATTCCAGTATTAAGAGAATTGCAGGGAAGAGAGATTTAGCTTCTAAATCATTTTTTCCCCCCAGGAGGCAATGCAGGTCAGGAGGCAGAGAAGCTGAGGAAAAACCAGTTAGCAGTGGGTTGGTGATGTTGGAGAAAGGATAACTGTAATACCAGGTCTGCCAGGTGGATAGATCCATTTTCTTGGTTAAGAAACCTGAAAGACTATATGCAAGGAATAAAGGACAAACCAGGAGTACACTAGGTCAGACAATACTGAAAACTTTAATCCAATCAGCTTAAACCCCAACTGGGATAATTGTTCCACTCCTACTCTAACTGCCTTGTAGAAGCTCAAGAAAAGCCCTTTGAGGGCAGACACTACCTTTTCAGTTCCTCCGCTTTTATGTTCAATGCCATTACAAGACAGGATCATGGGAAAAAGTAGACAACAGAAACATGTACAGGTAATTCAGACATGGCAATTTAAAATAACTGAAAATTATGTTCATGAAAAATAGAGAAGATAAAGAATTTCACTGGAGAAGTGAAATCAATAATAAAGATAAATGAAATTTGAGAAATGAAAAATAATCTTTTCCTGATAGTGACAATTTGTCAAATGCTCTCTCTTTTCTTCAAAAATGAAGAGATTTTCAATTTTATTAGTCATCTCAAAGAACGTACTTTTGGTTTTGCTGGCTCTTTCTAGAGAGATGAGTTTTAATTATAGTTTTGTTTCCAATATGCAGTTATAGGTACCTAATAAACTGCTCTAGGATTCAGTTTTTACATCTGGAAAAAGGAGGCCTTTAGATTAAGTAAGTATTTATTGAACTTCAGTAAAATATTGGTTTTGAGTTGCCAAGTGGACTATGTGGAGCTGTGCCACAGGTGGATGGAAATTCAGGACTGGGCTTAGGGGAGAAGCTCAGATTAGAATTTTAAACTACATGGTGTTATCTGCCAAGAGATGGTTGTTCATGCCTAGAAGGCATCCAGATCACCATAAAAAGAAAGTGAAGCAACAGAAAAGGGCAAACATGAAAGAGATAGGAAAGCAGATCCTCAGATCTGTGCATTTCAAATTAGCTTTCCTTATGAGTCCCAAAGCTGGATCACCAGCAAAACTATTAATAAAGCAGGAGAGTTGTGGTGAAATGGGGAATTACTAATCAAGTGGCACGAAGTATCAGTTAAGTAGAATGAATAAACTTTAATGTTCTGCTGTAGAACATTGGTCCTACACTCAACAATAATGTATTCACTTAAAATTTTGTTGTGAGTAAATTTCACATTGTATGTTCTTGCCACAAGGAAATACAATTTAAAAAACATTATTAAAGAGAAACTCGCCCTACATCTCGCCCATGCAAAAATAAAACAATTTATACTTTATTAAATAAGCTGTTGCTTCTCTTCCTCCTCCTTCTCTTTTTCTTGTTTTTTGGTACTAGGGGATTGGGCCCAGAGCCTTGCACATGCTAGGCAAATGTTCTGCCATGGAGCTGCAGCCCTAGCCCCTTTTTATTTTTTTATTTTTGAGAGATGGTCTTGCTAAATTGTGCAGGCTGCCTCTGGACTCAGAGTGGTGTCCTTTTACCTCAGTCTCCCAAGTATTTGGGATTACAGGCATGCACCACAGTGCCCAGCTTTCTTCTTTTTTTAAAAAATGTTCTCCAACATAAAGAATATGTGGGTGTATGTGTATAAAAATGGATGACTTTTACTTCAAAAGAGCAGGATCTTGAGATATAGTAAAGGGAATTTGCTTTTAAAGATACAGTGAAAGGGTAAGATTATGCAATCTTCTCTGAGATCAATTTATTTAAACAGAGAGTATTAAAATGGCTAAAACTGTAAATGGTTCTAATAGACAAGGCTATAGGAATATTTCCATGGGGTTCTGATTTTACAGTAGGTGTGGGGCTCCTTGGGAAAGAAATCAAAGCAACTGTTAAAGGTATATATTTATCACAAATGAAATATTTTCAGGTCTTCTCTTTCAGTCACTCACATCTGTGTCTTGTCTAAGATTGAATACTTTAATTTCTTCAGCATATCCACCATAAATAGTATGTGAACTAGATGACATGTTAGTCAATGGCCTATAATCTCAAATTGAAAACTCTACTGATCTGGCATGCTGTGTAAAAAATTTTCATCTCTCTTGTATTATCAAAACCATCACATGCTTTTAAAAATTGTTAAAATTATCTATGACACTTGCTTTAGTATACCCATTGCCTTATAATTTACAGTGTGTTTGCCATACTGAAAGATTGATTTTGGATAGGTCTAAC
The DNA here is from genome assembly GCA_007922755.1 of Pedetes capensis. Classification (NCBI taxonomy): domain Eukaryota; kingdom Metazoa; phylum Chordata; class Mammalia; order Rodentia; family Pedetidae; genus Pedetes; species Pedetes capensis. Next base: position 28,861 of record VMDO01015710.1, read on the forward strand.
TTGTTTGGCTGGGGAAAAATTGTCATTTTGTTTTATGGAATAAAGTAAGATTCTACAAGATACATGCAGTTAAAATGAAGCAAAAACTGCAGTGTTTGAGAATGGTAATACCTTGTATTATCTGGATTTATTTATTGATCAAAATAAAATCAGTGTTCCATTTCAAATCTGCCTGCAGGAGAATGCTCTTTTCAATAGCCCCAATTTTTTGAAAAGCTTCCCACTGTACCACCCCTTACTTTTTTGAACATTAAAAATCTTGTAGAATTGCATACTAACTGGGAGATTATTGAGTTGGTTTTTATAAAGTTAAGATTGAAAATGAACTAATAAATAAAAAACCCATAGGTAGAGGAACTTTTGAAGTTTTTTAGCACCTGAAATTTTAAAAAAAGGAGTTTTCATTTAACTCAACAGGTTAGATTTGAATAAAAACTAATCTTACATTAGAAAGCGTAGGCTGAGAGACCAAGGAAAACACTTTTTCATATAGGCTCTTAAAACCTTTCCCTTTGTGAGAAATTATATATGTAAGGTATTAATTTTTAACTCAATTAAACAGGAGAGAAAAAACCCAGGAAAGAAAATGGCATCTATTCCAGCTACTTATTGTTGCAAACTACCCCAAAACTTAACGACTACAACAACTACCATTTTACTTCATTTTGAAATTATATGGGTCAGGAATGAAGCAAAGCTTGGCTGGTTGATTCTTATGATCCTCAGAGGGTTGATTGAGATGACTTAGTGGTATTCAGCTGGCAGATTGGTCTAGAGGTTTCCATATGTTTTCACTTGCATTTCTGGAATCCCGGGTGCAGATGGTTAGAAGATGATCCACAGCATTGCCACATTTTATTAAGAAGAGTTCTAAAGAATTTGCAGTAAACTTTAACACATCAAATACTATGCCAGTTTGGGTCTTTCTGGAAGCCAAGATACAATTAGATATGCACGAAATTTATTGAGGGGAAACACCTGTGAAAGATAAGAGCAAAGGGGGAGCAGGATTATTCAGAGAGCCCTCCCACCACAATATAGATTTGACATCGTGCAAGGAAAGAAGAAAAGGAGGATTGAGTAAAAAAATACTTAAATTTTAACAAGATTCTGAAAAACTCTGAGCCTTGAGCAAAAGTTGCTCATTAGAGGAATCTGGTGGCAGATAGAAATGCACCAGGTGTAGCTCCTCCACTGAGCTGAGTCATTGTCTTAGTGCAGATTGAAGAAAATGTTACTAGTGGATCCAACAAGGAAGCAGCTGGAGTTGCCAATCAGCTGTGCCTCCCAGAGTACTTCTGTTGGATGGTAGTGGAAGTGAAGGGCCTCCATGGCAGGCATATTTACTGAGGTAAGCAAAGCATAAATAAAGCAGGGAAAACAAAGTTTGGAATGAGGTGTGCAATTAGACTCACAAGTAAGTAAACAGCAATGCTTGGTTCATTTTGTAAAGAGTGAGAGAGAAGAACCATAGTCTTGCTTGACTGGCCTTAAAGGAGTCTGAAGAGTTATGCTTGCACCCTCCTTTACCAAAGAGAAAACACCTTGCTTGCTACAAGCACTTAAATTTTTGGTTAGGTTTATCTTCTGGGCCACTCCTGATTTACACCTAGTTTTCTTATTTTGTATTTCCACAGCTCATTGGCCAGGGCCAGGGCTGGGGAAGTAGGTTTGGAGCTCTGTTGGGATGTTTGGGGAGCAGGGTGCTTAGTGTTCTATGGAAATATAAGCAAAATAATACTGAAGCCAAGTCATAATAACCATGCTAAGAGACATTACATAAAATCACTAGGGCTAGAACAATTCTACTTGATTTGTAAATTATGTATACCCTGAAGAAAAGTGAAAATAAAGTTTCTTGGCACTGGGATGTTAATTTTCTGCTTTGGTTTTTCAACTGAAACTGTCTAAATGACTTCTAGGAATGGAGTTCCCCTTATTTTCCACCTTTGAGAGCTCTTACATTTCTTCTCCATCTTCAAGGGAAGTATGTCATCAATGACTAATGTGGATTGTCCTTTATTTTCCTCAGTAATAACAAAGCCTTGTGTTTAAGGTCACAAAGGGGAGACAAATAAGAATTTGTCTTTGGACCTTGTCCTGGAATAGAAAATGATTTTTGTTGAATTTTGAGAGAACCAGGCTTAAGGCTGTGGTGGATCAGGCTTATTTGGGAAGCTGATTTAAAAAACCCAAAAAACAGAAAGACCCAGAAGTCAGGGCTCCAGTCCCAGAGATTCTGCAGTAGGTCTGCAGTAGGGACTGAGGCTTCCTTCTGTATTTTTAAGAAGCTTCACTGGTGAGTTTGGTGCACACTAAAATTTGAGAATGATTTCTATCAAAATTAGGTAAGAGAAAGGAAACATTTACAAGAATAATACTCAGTTTCTGGCTCATCCACAATGCATTATTATAAATTAACTACAGGCAAATGTATTTTCCAATGGTTCCTTCCAAAAAATACATCATGGATAGTGAGATATCTTCTAAAAAGATGGGGACACCCAAAAAGAATACACCATCATCTTTTCCTTAGGCATCTCATAGTTTGGTGGAGGAAATAGGAAAACATATGTTACAGTACCAAATGTATCATGAGTAGAAAAGTATCTGTGGAATAAAAATACATAGAAGGAAGCAATATATTCTGAGGTCGTTAAATGAAGGTTTACAGAGGAAGTGATATGTAAGCTGGATTTCAAAGGGTTCATGGACATGTGATAAATAGATTAGGGCAGGAAAAATAACCTGGAAATAAGTACTGGTTTGTACATAGGCACAGAGGGTACTTGACTGAGTACAAGTAGTTTATTTTTGGTGCAACTTAAGATGTAAGGGATGAGTCTGGAAATTTAAGATGTAAGGGTTGAGACAGGTAGGAAATACTCTATGAAAGGTCCATGCTAAATATCTTAGATTTTTATCCATTATTTCAGTAGTTTTTGAAGCTCTAGGTATCAAGGACTTTCTGGGATAATATATCAGAAAGTTTCACAAACTTAAATGTTAAAAATGTTTGTGTTTGATTTCAGGGGAGCCATAGTTATAAGAACCTCTTTTGTAGATAATACATAAGCAGTCACATGGTTAGGTTTGTATTTTATTGATGACAATTCAGCAACTTGGGCTGGCAAGGAAAGGCCAGACAAGAGGTAGGAGATGCATTAGGAGACAATGACAGTAGAAATGAAACAGAAAGTCAAAATAATCAGAGTTTGGAATTTTTTTCTATAGAAAAAATAAGAAGTTGAAGAGCTCTTCCAGGTTTTTGATTAGGCTTTTGATTGATTATGTAGAAATGTGATAAAATGCAATAGGCTTCACGAGAAGAGTTCTCATGAAGAACAACTAGAGATAATGGCTTTGGTTTTGCACATGGTGAGTTTGATGTGAGAATGGATGTTTCAGAAACAGCTGTACCTCTCAATCTGCTGCTTAGAGAAGACGTAAGTATAGCAGGTGCAGAGATTGCCCAGTGGAATTTAAAAAATACTCCTCCCTTGCTAGTGGAACTCTGTCTTTGTGCCTTTACCTGCTTTTGCATGTTCTCTAGGAAAGTGAGACCAGCCTCATTTTCATCATGGAGTGCCAGAAGGCTGCTCAGTTTTAGTAGTTTGTTGGAGATTGTGATGATCCTGTTACCTTCACAAATGATTTTATTAAGAAGTGGCAGCTGATTGAATTCTGGTTAATGAGAAATGAAAGGATGTCTTCTGGGCTTTGCTGGGAGGGTTCCTTAATGCTTATCAAGAGAACCAGGCAAGAGAAGATAACAGGACCTCTGAGGCTCTAGCCCTAGAGAAGATTCTCTTTTCTGCACCTGGCCATTGGTATGTGAAAATGTGAAACACAGAACAGTTGCAACCATCTTGAATCTATGTAGTGAGCTAGCTAGAATGTTGAGGATAGCTCTTTGGAAAGAACCTTGGTTCATGGTAATATGGTTGCTTAACCATGTAACCGACTTTTCTTAAAACTTACAGTGATATGATACATAATAAATCTCTTATGCTTAAGTAATCCTTTATTGGCTTTAAATTTTAGACTTAGGAACTTTAGCTGTCTAGCTGTGTCTGTATACTTTTTTATTGTGGTAAAAAGCACTTAAAATCTACCATTGTAGCCATCTTTCACTGTTTAGTTGAGTAGTGTTAAGTTTGCTCACATTGCTGGAAACAGATCTCCAAAACTTTTCTATCTTGGAAGGCTAAAACCTTATACCCACTAAACAACTTTTGTGTTCCTTTTCCCCTAATTTCTGGTAGCCAACATTGGTTTTATTAATGTATAGGTGTAATTTAAATCATGAAAGAAAACAGTAGCCCTGGTCTAGAGACAACATAATACTGGGGGGCATGGATGTTTTAGAACTAAGCAGAGGAAGAGAGTTCCACAAAGGAGATGGAGAAAAATCAGCTGGAAGTAGAAAGAGAACTGGTATAACAGTGGTAGATTGATTTGGGGGCAGGTTTGGGGGAAGCAGTGACTGCTATGTCAAGTGCGCTATGGAAAGTGGGGCAGTCTATTAAAAGAAGATCTAAAATGCCAACAGTACTTTGTTATTAGGAAATCATGGGTAATATTGGTGAGTCCTGTTTCTGTGGAGTAATGGAAGTTAGAAGGTAGAATTGAAAAGTCAGTAGCAAATGAAGCAATGGAAGATTGCATAGCAAAGAGAAAGCCATATAATGAAATACCTGGTTTTCTAAACTGAGATAAAGTTCACACTTATCCCTTTAACACTGAGCTAACATTTCCTACTCTCAGTTGTGTGCTGTAGAGAGCATTTCCAGGGGACCTGGAACAAACTAGGACTATAGCCTCAGAGGCCCTGTTATCTTTCAGCTGCATGATGAGCACTCGGACTCTCAAGAAACTTTGTACCAGCTTTCTTTTGTCTTTTGAGCTCTGTGATTCTGCTTTGTTTTATACCTATATGAGGGTCTGAGAAGAGGTATTGGATCTTTGAAAGAGTTAATTTGCCCAGAAGAGGAATCTCATTTCAATACTGTACTAGTTTTAGGACTATATATCATGGGAGACATATTTGGGCTTTTCTTTCTCTATTAGTGCTTAGGAACAGTTTCCTTTGCTTTAAATTCAAAGCAACTTCATTACTATTTTTTATTTACTCTCCTATATCAGTTTAGGAGGAAAATATGTTAGTATTATGCAGTAACAAAGGTCACCTTTCTCTCCATATCTCTCCTTCTCTATCTACAAAAATGAACATGTTTGCAAAAGGTTGCAATCTATTTAATTATAGCCCCACGTGGCTGAGATGCCAGGTTAGTGGGCTAATGTCATTCATCCGTGAAACTCTATAAATTGAGACAATTTATAGCAGATTCCTGGATATCCTCAGGACCAATTTTATAAATATGATGAGCTTCTAAACTCTTTGATTTAGCCATTGTGAATTGTTTTTTATCTTAAAAGAGACAAATGGGCAAAGAGGATATTGAACACCATAGAATAGACATACTCAGACAATAAAAATATACTCATGCCTAAGAAACTATGATGGAAATGAAACAATATTAATGAAAGTTTCATTTAGTCATTTAATTCATAGTTGTCAAGAATCTACAATGTGTAAGACACTGAGGCAGTGTCTATTAATGAGTCCTATGTGAAAAAAAAAGGCTAAATGTTTTGTGAAGTAAAAACATTTTTTATTTTTGGAAAATCACACTTGTATATGTTGGGGTGTTTTAGGAAGGTATGGGAATGATAATGTAGATTTAGTGACTACTCTCTGGTAGAAAATCTTTATCATTCTTCCTTCTACTCCAAATCATTGCTTCTAACATCATATGGATATGAGTGATACTCCTGATTTCCAATTAAAATTCAGAAGGTAAATACAGAGACCAAGTGCTATTAAGATATTAAAATATGCTGAATTACTCTGTAAAAATTATAATGTGAGCAGAACCATCTTTGAAAGGGTTTATGAAAAAAACTTGGATATGCAGATTGGTTCACAGAATGTTTGGTGTTTTCAGTGAATAAAATAAGTTTTGAAGCAACTTGAGGCAGTAAATATCAATTAAATCCCACAAGGATAGACATATGTTTATATGATAAAGAAAAGATTTTGGAGAACAAACCATCCTGGGCTTCTGAATATTTAAATGAGAACATTTTGCTGTTCTACAAAAATAGTGGTGTTAAATAAAAAGACAGTGAGTGTGAACAAAGCTCTTTTGGGTTTGTTTTACTGCTTTGCAGTCAGGATATATTCTGGAATGCAATCTAAGATATCTGTTTATTCATTTGCCTTGTTCCCAGAATGTCTCAAAATTACTTGTTGGGATTTAGTCTCTGTGGGTTCTTACAAGTTTGAGGATTTAATTACCTGCCTGTTCACTTTATTATGAAGTGGTCAGTCTATGAAGCTCAATCTCAACTGATAGTCACTTAGGAGGAGGACCTGCTGGGTTTTATCCTGGTGGTTTTGATTACTATTGGTAACTCAACAAACAGTGTCTTTAAGGTTGTTGTTAACAAGAATTTTTGACTGTGGGAAAGGCAGGGAATATATTTCAGTGTTAGAAATGCTCAGATAGAAGGGAGGTGCCATGCCAAATACATGAACTAATGGAGATGAGGACTGTAATTGGACAGCCTCTTTTATTGTTCTTCCCTCAAATTCCCAAGAGAGCCAATTTAGTCTGGAAAGGCTTTCCATGGATGACAGGCATTATGCTCCCAATTTTTAATGATGTCAATTTATTTTAAAAATGAAACAAAACCAAAACTAACCATGAAGAGTTTCAAACTCAATAGGCCTGCAAGCTGACTTCTACCCGTGGGCCACCTGTTTCCAGTGTCTGCTTCAAGCCTTCCTCCCTGTGTATGAAGGGATGACTTCTTACTCTTCTATATTCATTTAACAATTATTATCTATATAATTCATCTGAAGGTTAATCATCAACTGTCTCATGACATCTTTCCTATTATATCTTAAGCTGCTGTTTAATTTTTAAGGTTCTAAAACTTTTCACTTGTCTTGAACCTCTGATTCAGATATGGCCAACCTATGGCCAACAGGCCACATGTGGCCCATGCTAGTAATACAGTCCCACAGAATCTTTTAACATTATATGTTTTTTAGCAATTATTTTCTTTGTGACCCTCCTTTATTATATATATATGCACTAAATATATAATTTATGTGCAGCTCAGGACAATTCCTTTTTACTCAGTGTGGCTTAGGGAAGCCAAATGTTGAATACCCCTGCAGCCTAATCAATTGTTAACTACTTTACTGCAGAAACTATGACTTATACTTCTTTATATTTCCCCCAGTTCCAAATGTAATGAAATCACAACAAATTAATATTGGATTCCTTTTATTTCATAAGGATGCAAAATATTACAAATTGTTGTTGTTGTTGTTAGGTGCCATCGAGTCGAGTCCGACTCACAGCGACTCTATGTACAGTAGATCAAAACACTTGCCGATTCTGTGCCAGGCAAACAATCTTATTTATGTTTACGCCCATTGTTGCAGACACTGTGTCAATCCATCTGGTGGAGGGTTTTCCTCTTTTGCATTGACCTGCCACTCTTCAAAACATGATGTCCTTTTCCAGGGATTGTTCTGTCCTGACTACATGTCCGAAATATGTAAGACACAGTTTGGCCATTTTTGCTTCCAAGGAGCACTCTGGTTGTACTTCTTCTAGGACAGATTTGTTGGTTCTTTTGATAGTCCATAGTATATTCAATAGACGTCTCCAGCACCACAATTCAAAAGCATCAATTCTTTTTCTGTCTCTCTTGTTCAATGTCCAGCTTTTACAACCATATGATGCCACTGAAAATACCTTTTTTATGACAGTATTGAAATAATAGAAAATGAGATATAATTAGTTTGTATTCATGGAATGATGTTTATTTCACCCTGGAAATTACTGGAGAAGTATGTTAAAAAGACACAAATACTTATAAGGACATTTAGTAACTGACTCACAGATGCCTCAGATGTGCCTCTCACTTTCCTCTTTCCTTCACTAAAGTGTGAGTAGATAAAGGAGGAGGAAGAGAGGAAGCATATTTTAGATTTTTTTATATACCCATCCCTCTAGTTCTCATAGGCCTATGGTGGGAATTATTATCCCCCCTTTAGAGATGGGGAACTGAAACTTCTAGAAGTAATTTTTAAGGTTGCACAGGTGCTGTTGGAGCATAGATTTAACTTTGATCTGTTTGACTTGCAAATCTGATTTTCTTTCATCCAAGCAGCTTTTAACTCACCTTCTCCTTGAAAACAAATACTTAAAAATGTACAAATTGAAGGAGCTGTGGGTCAAATTTAACACAATAAAAAATGTTGAAGGCCTTCAGTTTTTCTCTAGCAGTTCTCTGTCCTCGTTTCTCTTTTTTGTTCTATGTTGGTATCAGTTTCTCCAGTATCTCTTGACTGTAGGAATCTGGCTACCATTTCTGGGACCAAAGGTAGTAACCAATGTAGGTCTTCCCTTTGCTGAATTCTTCAGGGTTTAGTTCCTTGTCCTCTTACTGTATTCTATTAGGTCAGTCTTTGCTGTTTTTGTTTTTGTTGTTGTTGTTGTTGTTGTTAGGTGCCATTGAGTAAGATCCGACTCAGAGCAACCCTATGTACAACAGAATGGAACAGAATGACCACTCTGGGTGCACTTCTTCTAGGATGATCTGTTGGTTCTTTTGGTAGTTCATGGTATATGCAATATTCATCTCCAGCACCATAATTCAAAAGCATTATTCTTCTGTCTCCCTTAATCCTGGTTTCACAACCATATGATGTGACTGAAAATACCATGGCATGAGTCAGGTGCACCTTCGTTTTCAATGTGACATCTTTACTTTTAAACACTTTAAAGAAGTCTTTTGCGACAGCTTTTCCCAATGCAATGTAGTTTTTGATTTCTTGACTGTTGCTTCCGTGGGTGTTGACTGTAGAACCAGGTAAAGCAAAATGTTGGACAACCTCAATCTTTTCTCATTTATCATGAAATTGCATACTGATCCAGTTGTAGAGATTTTTTGTTTTTGATGTTGAGGTGCAATCCATGCTGAAGGCTCTGTTCTTTGATCTTCTTTAATAAATGTTTCAAATCTTCTTACCTTTCAGGAAGTAACATTGTGTTATCTGTATAATGCAGGTTGTTAATGAGTCTTCCTCCAATCATGATGGTGCATTCTTCTTCATAAAAGTACAGCTTCTCAGATTACTTGTTCAGCATAGAGATTGAACAGGTATAGTGAAAGGTTACAGCTCTGATGCATACCTTTCTTGACTTTAAATAAGGCAACATTTCCTGGTTCTTTATGAACAACTACTTCCTGGCCCATGTACAGAATCCTCATGAGTACAATTAAGTGCTCTGGTATACTCATTCTTTGCAATATTATCCATAATTTCTTATGATCCACACAGTCAAATGCATAATGGAAGATTATACTCAACTCTTGACTGGGAATTGTTCATTTCCATGTGAAGACAAGTTCTATGATAGACTTACTTAAAAAAGGAAATGCTTTCTTTATTAGATCCTCATATATATTTTTAAAATTCTTCAACAAATGAGGACCATTTAAATAAACAAATGAGAATGTTTGAAAATCAGATTTGGTTAGGTAAGATTTGAAATAGTCTAATAGACAGTATCATAACTTTTTATGTGATATATGAAAAATTTCTCTTGGTAACAGGCAGTTGGTGATTGCACATTGCCAAACTGATAAATTCATTTAAATTAGGAGGTACTTTGATGACATCAAGGAGGTACAACATGGAATACATTGTGAGGCATTGTACTTTCTCCCTTTTAGGGAATTGTCTCTTACATAAATGCATGGAAAGGATTTCACAAAGCAGTGACAAAAATAACTTGATGAGAAGCTATCAGGCTCAGAGAGTGCCAGTGCCTGGGTTCTTACAAACACAAAACAAACCAATCATAAGTGACCAACAGAGCACTAGTTATACAAACAGAGATTTTTGACTGGGAAAATCTAAATAAGGCAACTTCTCAAACCTTTAACTAAACCAAGATTTTCTTTCCTCTCGTTCCACATTCACCTTCCTAAAGCCTTCACAGTTCTCCCTCCGAGTGTCAAATCACTTTCAATGTAATGTTGCCCAATTTATGAATCTGTTTGCTTGAACTGCTTAAAATTTTAGTGTGCCTTAGTCTATCTTTTGACAACAGTATTTTTGAAAATATGATTGTACATCAGCATCAGAAGTCGTTTAAAATTCTCAGACTCAGTGTATCTCTATTTTTTTAAATGTTACCTTGAATTGGTAAGGAGCTGTCTTAGCAAATCTTTCACAATTACAACAAACTCATTTTCTTGAAAAATATATTGTTTTTAGTTAATTGTGTTTTTCACAAGTGTCAAAAAAGAGAGAATGTACTGTTTCCTTTAATATATTAAATACAGGTGGAGTATACTATACTCTTTACAGCAGGTAAAAATGTCATAAATATGTTTCTATATTGTCTTACATTTCCCAGAGAACAGCTGAGAGTCTATACAAAGCATGAAGTTGTGCTGAACTCCCAACTTTCAAAACAGAAAGTTGTACGATCACTTAAACACTCCACTTAAAGGCTGCCTTACATTCTAAAGCTGCTGTTCTTTCCCGTTTATGCTTTTCTCTTCTTCTTTTTTCTTTCTTTTTTTTTTAAATTTAATTTCCATGGGAGGTAATCTTTTAGGAAAAGCAATTGTATCTAAATTAACTGTTAGTCTGCTTCTTGCTACGGATATCATGTTGCTTTTGCTTGAGTCCCCTTAGATTGGAGGATTATGGGTCCACAAGTCAGGAAGTGTAGTCCTAGCTGTATGGCTCAAAGACTATATGGACTGCTGTTGTAGCTTCATCTTGGCATGCTCTGATTTCCCTAGTGAAATGACTGGAATGGCTGATTTCACTGTGTCTTCCAGCAGTACCATTGGTAAGGGAGCAGAAGAGCCTATCTTTGGAGGAGTTTTCCTTGATAGAACATATTAATACTCTAAGGAATCTTTTATATTTGCACTGTGAAATAATATGCATATTTCTCCTGAGAGAAGACATGGAAACTAAACATAAAATGGATCATTTGTATTTAAACTAAGATTCACTTATTTGAGTAAATCAGCATTTTCATTTGGAATCTATCATGTCATCATGCATTTCTTGAACTCTTCAGGAAAATGGCTTTAGAAGTGGGTGGGCCAAAATTCACAAAACAAGGTCGTTAAAAGAAATCCTTTTAATATATATATGCTTAAATTTGTGTTTCGTTAGGAAATGAATTTGGTCAGCACTTCAGGGCAATTCAACTAGAAGTTAAAAATTGGCATGTTCTTTTACTTATTGTTCTCTTGCCACTTGTTCTGGTCTTTAGAATGGTATCAGTATTTTAAAATATGCACATCTATCAGTAAAAGAAAATTAGCATATACTCTCCAAATGTATATTTATTGGTGAGTTGCACATGCACATATACACACCCACAGACACACAAAGACACACATAGACACACAAAGACACACATACACACAAGCCATCTTTAGTTAATATCTCAAGAAACAAAATACAATTATGAAGTTGATTCACTAGAGAAAATAGATAGAAATGTGACAATTTCGTATTTGAAAGGCTGATGTAGGGCCACATATGATTAGATCATTTTTATTACAACTTATAAAAATAATAGAAGGATTTACTCTGACATTTTGTTCTGTTTGAACTTGCATCATTAATTTTATCTTCAATCTAAATTTCTTTACAGAGATTTCTGTAAAACTCTTTTGACAAGTTAGAGAATATTTGGTTTAGTATAAAAATAATCTGTTATGGTAGGCCCTGAAATTGATCCCCAGCACTGAAAAAAATAAAACAAGATACAAAAAACAGATCTGCAAATCTATTTAAAACCTATTTAAGTAGTTATATACAATTTATGGTAGAAGGACCTGGCAACCCACTCCCAAAAATCAATCCACCATTGAAAACCCTATGAACAGCAGAGAAGCACTGACAATAGTGCTTCTCCTGTTGTACGTAGGGTCCCTATGAGTTGGATACCAACTCAACAGCACCTAACAACAACGACATACAATTTATACAATTAATAATTCACTGTAATATGTTGAAAGTTAAGGAACCAGTGGAAAGGATGAATTGGGGAATTCTGACCCTTTCCTCAATATTTTGTGCATTGTACATATGATTTGTGACTGACATAGAGTAGGAGCCAAGGTTCTTTCAACAATAAATATTGTTGTTGTTGTTGTTAGGTGCCCTCGAGCCGGTATCCGACTCATAGCGACCCTTATAGGGTTTTCAATGGCTGACTGTTTCGGGATTGCCTTAGGAGTGGATTGCCAGGCCCTTCTCCCATTTTTGAGGTGCTGGGAATTGAACTCGGGACCTCAGAGACTGCAGCGCAGCGCTCTACCAACTGAGCTAAATCCCAGCCCACAATAAATATTTGTTGTTGTTGTTGTGTGCCGTCGAGTCGAGTCTGACTCATAGTGACCCTCATAGGTTTTCAATGGCTGTTTCGGGATTGCCTTGGGAGTGGATTGCTACATCCTTCTCCCATTTTGTGGTGCTGGGAATCGAACTCAGGACCTCAGAGACTGCAGCGCAGCGCTCTACCAACTGAGCTAAATCCCAGCCCACAATAAATATTAGTCAGGCTTAATTTCCTTTTTTAATTTCTGGAATAACATGTGTGGAAGTTCAATATTTTCTTCCCAAACTCCATTTCAAAAATTATTTCTTTTACAGCATAGCAACAGGGACCAGCTGCCTATAGCAAATGAGAGTTCGCTTTTTAGTGTCATCATTAATAGCAACCATAAAACAATTGTAAAACACGTTTCCCTTTCCTTCTTTTGGTCTTCCAATAATCAAGTGTGTGCCTACTTAGTGATAATTAAGTTGATATTAATTCAGTTATATAAAGCAGAAAGGAAGAGTCTTTCTGCCATTATTATTTTTCCTGAATTTAAGTTGCACTGTGAATTTGCATTTATGCCTTTTCCTTCTTATGTGGTTAGCAGCCCTCTTGACTAGCAGTTCTTATCCACTGGGGTAGTAACATAGTGGTTATCTCTCTTAGGTAGGTACGGGCTTTAACACACAAAGTTTGTTCAAGTGCAAATTGTCTATTTTCTTATAGGAACTCTATTCTTCCCCATAGGGGGAAAAATGGAAAACCATTGAAATAGAATGTTACAAGGCTTTTAAATCGTGATTAATATAGTTGCCCAACTGCCTGTTTTGACAGTTGGGAACCATGTCTGTTTTCCTTCTGTCTTTTTTGAGTCTTGGCTATTCTCTAGGGCATGTGTGAGATATATAAAGCTAAGCTCTGCACACTATGATGTGCCCCAAATAAACACATAGTCTACCCACATGTTTTTCTGTGTAGATTTTCATGGTAATCTCCTGGCTGCTTTATAGTGCTGTACTTAAGTTTCTCTAGTGTGAAACATTCTGTCTTCAAATGCATTTGGCACTTGCTGGTATCAGAGTTAACTGAAAATAGTGCATTTTTTTTCCAGATGGTGATTTGCTCTGATCATGAAAGAATATTTCCTGGGATTGCTTTGAGGTAGCATGGAAAGAAAAATGATTATCACAAACCCAGTGTTGATGTCCACCTTTAGATACTCACTTCACAAATGACTATTGTATACTTAAAATATGTCAAAGGTACATAAACTCAGGAGAGAAGTTTCTTATTTTTAGAGCTTGGAAATCTTTGGAGCTAAATGATATAAGCAACAAATGAGAGCGTTTGACATTTTATAACCATTCCATGTTGAAAATGAATACTTACAACCTACTATGTGTACTGTCATATTTAGAAAGTGAATGGAGGGAAGCTTGCCAGGACAAAACATTTTGCAATGTTATCTGCCAGGAAGCCAAGAAGGGAAGTTATAGACCCCAAGCTTTTACTTGGACTCATTTATTGAAAATTGATTTTTTAATTTAAATTATATAAGCAATACATTCTTTTTATAAAAAAGTTAAAAAACAAAGTTTCCTCACTCTTCCCACAGACCATCTGCTTCCCAAATCCTGTTCCCTAACTTCCCAGAAGGAGCCATTATTAACTATTATTAAGAATTTTTTTGTGCTTTTAGGCACTTTTGGTGTCTATGAGTGTGAGAAAACCATATATTCTTCAACAGTGGGCTAGGTTTTCTGGAACAGGGAGTTGTGCATAGACCAATGCAAACACAATATGGAACATCATCCATATGGAGGGACATTTCTTGTACCATACAATTTACTTCCATGTTCATTTACTCTCCCAGAATGATGTCATGCCTCTGGACAAAATTTCCTTCATTTTCTACTTTTTAAAAATGTAATTGTTATCCATCCTTCCAGAATGTAGAATATTTAATATGACCTCATAATGTTAAAGCACTCCATTAGTTCTTAATTACTGACAGGCTGAGGCCTTTCTTGTTTTCTTTTACCATTCTTTCAAAAGCCCTTTGGGTGACCTCAAACTTTCATTTTATGCAACAAGGAGACCTTATACTTTATGACAGGTTTATCACTATCACTAACAAATCTTAATCATAATGGACTTAATTTGTTTGTCAGTACATAAATAAATGGTAGAAGAGGTTATCATCCAGCAAACAATGGAAGATACAAAACTCACTCAATTTATAACTGTAGTCCTCATTTCCATTTGAACTTCTGGGTATTCATTGGTTGGAAGTATACAGTACTATATATTCTGCACAGAAGACTATATTGGTGTGGAGCATACAAAATACTGAAACCATGGAGAAAATATGTACATATTATTCCAGTTATCTGTTGCCCAAATTCTATCTACTGTGTTACAACGGACACAAATCATAATGACATCAACAAGATTCTGATGTTCATAGCTTCTGAGGTCAGGAATTTTAGCAGAGCATAATGTCAGTAGCTTGTGTCTGTTCCATAAGGAAAGACTAGAAGGTGGGGCTGATATCAACAAGAAGCATATTAGGTCACATGTCTGGGTTGATGTTGGTTGGGCCTCAACTGCAGTTAAGAATGTCACTAAAGACTACCCACTATAGCATGCCTTATACTAGTGCAAACAAAGAAAACACTAATACCTGCCTACAGGCAACAAATTGTGATGGTTCAGAATGATTCTTAGGGTTCCACTATTTACTCCTTTTGTCGAATTGCTAGGATAGATTTTTAAAAGTGAAGTTTATAAGTCAAAGTTCTACTTATATGTTGATAATAAACATTATTAACAGTTCATGGAGCTTTCTTTGTGTTGGACACAATTTTATTCACTTGGAAAACGTTAATTAATTTCTTACCACACCTTGTAAGTAGGAATTATTATCCTCAGTTTTAGTTGAATAAACTGAGGTAGAGCATTGCCATAATTTATAAAGACATTTTTACATCACTTTCCAAAAAGGTTTTACCAATTCTTCTAACATATGTAAATGAAAGTGACTGCATATCATTGAATATTTTAACTTTTAAATTAATCTGATGTTTTAATTTGCATATTTTATTGTAAAAGACATTGAGCATCTTTTCCTGTTTAGTGTTGAACTACATTTCTTTTTCTGTAACTGATCTGATTTTAATTCTGTATTTCTTTGAAAATTCTCAGTTCTTGGAGATGTGTGGTGTATATGAATCCAAATGGACTCTAGCAGTTTGAGGTAGTTCACTGGGTTGATTCTACCTTGACTTATTCACAGATTTGAGGGGATGTTAGGACATGTAGAAATGCTAAATGCTGTGGTTTCAAGGTGTGTCGCCAAAGTTCATGTGCTAGAGAGTTAATCCCCAAAGTCATGTTGTTAGATGCTGTCGAATTGGTATCCGACTCATAGAGACCCTATGTATAACAGGAGAAACATTATTGTCAGTTCTTCTCTGCTGTTCATAGGGTTTTCAATGGTGGATTGATTTTTGGGAGTGGGTTGCCAGGTCCTTCTCCCAACCCAAAGTCATAGGTTAATAGTATTTGGAGGTGGGGTCTTTGGAAGGTAATTAGGATTGGATGAGGTCAGGAGTATGGGGCTCTCTTGATGGCACTAATGGCTCTATAAGAAGAGGAAGAGACACTGAGCTAATATTCTTGTTCTGTCTCATCATATGATTCCCTGTCCTATGTTATGGTGCAGCAAGGAGATCCTCACCATATGCCAACAACATGCTCTTGGACTTTGCAGCTTCCAGAACCATGAACCCAATAAAATTCTACTCTTTATGAGTTGCCAAATCTCAAGAATTTTGTTATAGGAAAAGAAAACAGTGTAACTATGTAAAAATATAATGGCAGTTTTCAAAAGTTGGACAAATGGAGCCACTGCAGTTAACCATTTTGTTTGGTATCATTCACACTCAATCTGGGGGCATAATTTTTATAATAGAAGAGCAGGTGCAAAATACTGAGAAGACATCTGGAACAATGACAGTGGACTGCATGTGAATTATTGTATGGTAGAAACTTTTAAGCTCCAAATTACAAAATGTTTTGCTCATTGTAAGAGGTAAGAGAATAAAGAGAATCATAAGATCTGATGATCAGAAGAGTCCACAGGATGGGTACAGGGTATTTAGTGTGAAAATTCTCTAAATAGCAAAAGAGACAACCAAGAAAAAATGACTGCTGAGATCACTAATAGTGAAGCCAGAGTAGTCTTCAGGAGAAGGGTGAGAACAATGATCTTTATTCATAAGGTCAGTTATGACCCTTAGGGCATATACCTATTATCCTAGAGTTCTAAATAGAGATATGGCCTCTTAGATCTTGGTTCTCTTAGAATGCTAAGTAGGGAAAGACATTCACCATAGCCTACTATTTGGGGTTTATATCACAAAACCCCTGACCTCAATGGAAACTAAGCCATTCAAGGCACCAGATGTAGCAGATTAATCATAAAATTTCCCAACTAGACACAGGCATTTGCAAGCTCCTCGCAATTCTCTGCAGTTTATGTAATTATACAGAGATAAGCGGTTGAAGCAAAGTGCAAAATAGTCATAGCAAAATAGTAGAAACAGTGTCAGCAGTAGCAATTAAGGAACACAGCCTTGTGGATTAGAAATTGGAATTAAATGAGTTCAAATGGAAACCTACAGCCAGCACGATGCTAGAGACGGTGTGTCAAATACTTTTCTTTTGGAACAAGGAAGGCTGTAATTTATTAATTAAATATAAATAGACAAATACTGCTAAAAGCTACACCAGCAAGCCAAAAGGAGTAATGTTATCAACAAAATGAAAGGTTCTGGCACTTAAAAGCTGATAATGTTAAAGGTTACTTGTTTGCAAGCCTCTATTTTACCTGTAATTAGAAGAAAGTGAGCAGAAACTTGGCATTAAATGTAAAAGTACTTTGTCATCCATAATCCGTTAAAAATCTAGTAAAACTGGATTTTTCTGTATGGTCTCCTTTCTGTATGGTCTTCCTTTATGTACAAATTTCCATGCTAAAATATCATTTAGTTAAAGAAGCAAAAATAGTTGGACTATTTGGACCCCCTAACGTTTCTTTTTTTAAAAATTTTATGCAGAGCCAGGGCCTCGTGCTTGCATGCTTTGCAAGTGCTGGACCACTGAGCTGCATGCCCAGCCCATTTTTTTTTTTTTTTTTTTTTTTTTTTTTTTTTTTTTTTTTTTTTTTTTTTTTTTTTTTTTTTTTTTTTTTTTTTTTTTACTTTTTAAAACAGGGTCTCACTAAATTATACAGACTGCTTCTGGTCTCAACTTGCAATCCTCCTGCCTCTACCTCCCAAATCACTGGGATTATAGGAATGTGTCACCATGCCTGGCTCTTTTTTTATGCCTCTTCTGAATTTTGGGAGGTGATCCTATTGTCTTCTGTGCCCTATGACACAAAAAGTAATAGTTACAAAACTGACCTTTGAAAAGAGACTACATTTCAGCTGTGCATATAGTCATGCATTATTCTAATTATTCTGCTAAGGTTTCCATAGGCTTTATGAAATGTTTCATCACTTTGGTTCCTGTGGTTCTGGAAGCCTATTAGTAATACATCATTTGCTATATCTGTGCTGAATATTAGTATTGGCATTAAAAAGTCAATGTTCCAATTTTCTGGGGTAGCTAATACTTGTTGTCAAAGAGGTAAGATATATAAAATAGAAATAGAAGAAACCAAAACTTAAAATTATCATTTTTTGGTGGTACTTGGGGGTTGAACCAGGGCCTAGCACATACTTTGCAAGTGCTATACCACTGGACTGTACCCCTTGCTCACTTTTTATTGTTTTCTTGAGTCACAGTCTTGCTAAGTTATGTAGGCTACTTCTGGCTTTGAACTTGAGATCCTCCTGCCTCATTGCCAGGACTACAGGGTGAGCCACTGTGCTTGGCTCTAAAATTATCATGTTAAGGTTATTACTACTAAAACTGTTTCCAAGTGTAAGATAGCCTTTCCTTCTATAATATTACTGAAAAAATTAATATTCTCTACCTAATCTTACTAGTGACCTCCTAAACACTTTAGCCATTTATGCAAAATATCCTCTGCACGGAGTTTTCCTAAAACCATTCTGATCTCTTTACCTATATCTAGTACAAATGTTGATTTTATATAATTAAATAGTAAGTTACTATAAATCTATATGGACTTTAAATCATATACAGTAATTTGAACTGTGAAAATGATCTCCATGTTTTATTTATTTTTCATTCCTTGGTTGAATGTATCCCAATATTGTAAGCAGACAGTTCTTTCAGTTTTATTAATATGTATAGACTTATCTGGGTAGGGTTAGTTTCCTCAAATTTATGGTGGTTGCTGGCATTAGGAATGAAATAAACAGGTCTGCTTAGCTCTGCATAAAATAAAACAAAATGTAATTCCATCAACTAACTTTTAGTTGTTAGCTCTAAAGGCAGCTCTCATGTTACAAGGTTAGTGTAAGGCTGACATTAAATCATCATCTAGGGCCATAGCTGAAATATGTTGAATTATGTCTTTAAATGTGCTTATACATTATCTCTACACAGAATAAAACAAAGTAATCAGATTTCCACTTTATTTCTCTGCCAGTACCTACAGTATTATTTTGCACTCACTGGAGGAAATTTGGCAATGTGTTATTCTCCTCAGGCCTGTTTTCACACGATAGCAATTTGACTGAAGTGCAGTGTAAAAGTATTTATTAAAAGCAATTCCCCTCTGGCACTTGGAAATGAAAGACAATAGGAGTGTGCTGTTTTTGCTCTCTGGGAAGGGTTCACATTTTGTGAGTTGATGAAAAAGTTTAGTGTATCACACCCTTAAATAATTATCTGTGCTTGTCCCTGGGGAGGAAAGTAGCAAGAGTTTTCAAAAGTTCTTTCAAAGCTTAAAGAACAAAGCCCAGCATCTTGGAGCAATGATGAGGACAGTTTAATGCCATCATCCCCAGTCCTTTTAAATTTTAACCCTGAATCACTCCACCCAAAGGCCCATCATCATTCCCTATTCCTGCTTTCCATCATCTTAGGCCATCATGTTGTTGTTGTTGTTAGGTGCCGTCGAGTCGGTATCCGACTCATAGCGACCCTCACAGGGTTTTCAATGGCTGACTGTTTCGGGATTGCCGTGGGAGTGGATTGCCAGGTCCTTCTCCCATTTTTGCGGTGCTGGGAATTGAACTCAGAGACTGCAGTGCAGTGCTCTAACTGAGCTAAATCCCAGCCCTAGACCATCATAATTATTGGATATATGGTATATTTTGTATGCTCTATCCAGTAACCTTTGTAATTTGGAATTTGTCTTGTTAACAGACTCAAAATAACAAGTTGACCTGAGCAAGTCAGGAGCACCCCTGTGTTCACTGAGTTGCAGTATTCCTGCATGGAATGCTTCAGGTAACCTTGCTGGTCCTTGAGTCTTTGACTGAATTGGCAAATTCACATTTTTTTTGGTGTCCTTACAATAATATTGTATTAAGTTAATTTTGTTACTAATTCTCAATGTTCATAACATGACATAAGAATATCACATTCCTTGTACAAAATATACTATTTATTTTATAAATATACTATTCCTTAAATACTGAATTACAAATTATGGAAAATACTGAGGATACCTCTAAAGACACACATAATTAGCGCCCTAGCTTTTTGAATGGTTTTGTGAAGGCCTGTCAGTTCTAATTCCCATTCCTTCAATGCCCTTGTGCCAGGCACTGTTCTTAGTAACTGGTAGTGGGAACATAGAATCAAGCCACAGTCTTTGTCTTGTGCCACTTACCCTTCATACACCATTTAAAGTAGATGACACACTAACCTCAAGTTGCATAGTGTCTTGCTCATTCTTTTTGGTAACGTTGTACGTGTATCTCATTCTTACATCAGGGGTCTTTGACCCCCAAGTACTGTTTGTATTTACATCTGTATTTACAGCTGGTCCCTGTAGTTCTCATTACCACCAGATCAGTATCCCCCTCTTCCCTAGTCCCCAGTCCATGGAAAACATTGTCTTCCATGAAATCAATTTTGGCACCAGGGACAGGTTTCATGAAAGACAATTTTTCCATGAAGGTAGTGTGGCATAGGGGTGGTTTCTGAATGATTCAAGTGCATTGCATTTGTTGTGTAAATTACTCTGGTACCAGTCCTTAGCCTGGAGACTGGGGATTCATGCTTTAGATCATACCTGAAATGTGAAGTACTGATAAAAAATATGATATAGTTGAAACTTACAATGGGAAGAAAACTGGAATATTATAAAATCCTATGAAATACTTGATTCAATCATTATTTTTTTCCTGATGGAGAGTATCATCCATTGGGGTCACCAAAGAGTGAAATTTTCTAGAAATCAATTGCATTCTTTTACCAGTTAGGATATTTTATTTCTGATGAATGACTTTATGGACAACTAGTTAGTAAGTTAATTCACCTTAGAAGTACTTCATGCATTTAATTGAAGAGGTGAAGCCTAAAGGAATTACTTTTTCTTAAAATAAAACATTATTATAAGATAATGTTAATTCCATGTGAATACAGCTAGCAATTGCTGAGTACCATACCATATTTATAACTTAGTCATTTCTTTTACTTCTTTCTGGATATTTTGACTTATTTTCTGGAACCTCTTTCAGATTTCTGGTATTTCATCTAATCTCTAAATTTTATTGGTACTAAATTTTATTTTTACCCTTCATTTTTGCTTCTGATGTTCAGTGCTTATGTTTTCTTTTGATATAAAGAATAACAGCAGTCTTTTAGTTGGTTATTTTTCAGATTTATGAATATGTATTATGCCTTTTGTTACCTTATTTCAGTTGTTTCTTGAAATTTGCTTTTGTAGCTGCCTCTTGGCAAGTATAGAAGTAAGAAAGTATGGTTA
>VMDO01015711.1:0-50248 GCA_007922755.1 Pedetes capensis
AAAAAAAAAAAGGATTTCTGTATTAAATTCCATGTTCTATTGCCTGACCTATGTCAACAGTGCTTTTTCATAAAGACACATTTTCTAAAATAAATAATAAAGAATTATAAACACTTAATCTGGACCCGTGTTAGATTATAATGACTCGCTGTGCCTGTGTACTCAGAAGTCAGATAAAAACAATTGACCTTAACTATAGAAGCTTAATACTGCTTTTATTCTGACATCAAATAGTAAATGCCCTTCAATTTACCTTGCTTTATTCTCCTTCATTGACTTCAATACCCAGCTAAAACTCCATTGAACTCAGAATTCACCAGGATTAACACATTCAGGATGAAAAGCCACTAGTACCACCATCAAAAAACAAAAAAACAAAACATAACAAAAAAGGAGTTGGATGCTAAGGCACACATCTGTAAATCCAGCTCCTTGGGAGGGTGAGGCAGGATGATTGCAAGTTCCAAGCTAGGGGCAGCCTATATAATTTAGCAAGACCCTGTCTCAAAATTTAAAAAAGGGCTAAAGAGTATGGCTCTGTGGTGGAGCACTTGCTGTGAGGCCCTGAGTTCAACCCCCTCAATACAGAAAAAAAAAAAAAAAAAAAGAAAGAAAAGAAAGAGAAAGAAAGAAAGAAGGAAGGAAGGAAAAGAAAGAAAGACGAAAAGAAAACAAAAGAACAAGGAAAACAACAACAACAAAACTCTGAAGGTAGAAGAAAGAAAAAGATGAAGTTAGTTTGTATAAGATACTTCTGTATTTACATAATTTCTCTGCCAGGTACAAAGCCTTACTTCTTACTCATTAATTTACTAGAAAGATTAAAAATATTTAAAACAATTAGTAGTACCTGCCAAATAATAAGCACTTGAAGCCTAGCACCATGGACTTGTATTTTATTCAGAGAGTTTCTAATAAAGGCTGAATTCAAGCCAGGTGCAGTGGTGTACATAACACCACTGCATAACAACGAGACCCTGTCTCAAGATGAAAAAAAAATACATTTAAAAGAGCCTGGAGGTACATCTCAGTGGAAGAGTGCTTGCAAAGTATGTGTGAGGCTGTGGGTTCAACCCCAAGAATTGAAAAAAAAAAAAAAAAGCTGAATATAGAGAGGAAGGAAAAAAAGGAATTTAAGAGTGGAGACACAGAATTACGTTTAGAGTGTGGACAGGAGGAGGTAAAAAGGAAACAAATGAAGATCTGAGGAGAATGACAGTGCCTAGATGCTGGCAAATTTAGAAAGCTGTTGAAAAATCTTGGCAGGAGAGATGTGCAGCAGAAATTTCCCATGACAAAATCCAGAGTTATAGACATAGGTAGTTATGCTGCCCTAGGCATCAAAGAGATTGAAAGAAGGAAGGAACTCAGTATGGAGCTACAGAGTCAGTTGGACCCTTTTAGAAGAAAAGAATTAAAAAGGACAGAGTCCAGGTCTTCACATGCTGAAAAGAAAAGAAAACTATGCATCAGGTGTGGTAAGGCATGCCTTCAAACCTAACACTGGGGAGGCTGAGGCAAGAGGATTTCGAGTTTGAGGCCAGCCTGGGCTACATGGTGAGACCTTGTCTAAAATAAACAAACAAAACAAAAGCATAGGAAAAATCTTAGCATAATAAAAATTAAAACTATAAAACTAACATTAAAACATGCATTAAATGTTTCATTTTCACCCCAAATATTTCTTAACCCATACAACAGTTTGATTGTACATTTAAATCTACCACATATTAAATTATACCAGACAAAGCAGGAGAAAGGTTTTACCAAAAGAGAGAGAGAGAGAGAGAGAGAGAGAGAGAGAGAGAGAGAGGAGTCATAATGAGGCCAGGGCACCAGGTCTCGGAAATTAATTTTTATTTTCTTTTTCACCTTTGCATAGTGTCAGGAAAAAACCTGAAGTCAGTGGAAATAGAGAATTGAGTTTATATTATTTTCATCCTTTTACAAATATTGTTTTGAGAACATACTAAATATAGGCACTGTTTTTATTTTGAACTTGTCTCATTTTATCACACTGGTATATTCTTGACCCTCTAATTTGTAATTCAAACTTTATTTTACCTTAGGCTAAAAGAACCACACAGCATGTCCAGAAGTCAAAAGTTTCTCGTGTGGCTTTCTGATATGTAAGCATTTTAATTTCTTTGTTTTTTGGGGGGATGATATTTTTGTTTTTGTTTTTTGAGTCACAGGGGATTGATATATAGCCCAGACTGGCCTTAAGCTTGTGATCCTCATGCCTCTGACCATCATATGCTGAGATTACAGGTATGTGCCACCCCACCTGGCCATTTTAATTACTTGATGTGCAAGTTATTATTATAGCTGTATTAATTAGGTGCTACACTTAAAATTTAGTGCAAGCTTTTCACTTGTAATTTGTAACAAGGACTTGTTGAGCTCTACTATGCTAGGGATATGTATGAATCATTTAGAGCTAGCTTAATTACTAATCATAAAAGCTTTAAGAGGAATCATGAGAGATTTCACCCACTTAAATGACTTAGTGGGAATTATATAGGCAGTTAGTAGCAGAGTTGGGATAAATAATCATTTCATTTGGCTTATTTGCTGTTTGCACTAGCTCACAGTCCACAACAGGGTGAAAAGAAATGTGTATCGCAATACAGTGCATGTAAAATGTGTATTGCCTACTGGCATATTTCTTAGAAATATTTGCACCAAGACTTAACAGCAGAAAGGTGAGACTGCCTACAGGATGGGTAGCTACTTTACGGAAAATGCCTTAATTTCTACAACACGTTGAGTTTGATCTCAGGTAAAAAAAACCCTACAAAGTAGTTGTCTGCATTTAATTTAAAATGGAGCCCTGAATGCTTAAATATACTATGAGTCCTAAATCATAACCTTTTATTATTTAGCTCCTTTTTCAAGGAGTTTTGGAAAATTAGTGTTTTCAGAGTCCATTTTGTTTGTTTGTTTGTTGTTTTGAGATAGATATGTCTTGGCTGTAGCCTAAGCTAGCCTCCCAAGAGCTGGAATTACAGGGGTGCACCACCATGTCCAGGGAGAATTTGTTCTTTTTTTGCTTTATTGATTTAATTTCTAGTCTCTAAGGACACACAATTTTTTGTGTGTGTTTGGTATTTGTGTTGTAACCCGAGATCAGAAACACACTGCAAAAAACAAAAAGCCAACTAAAAGGGAATCTTTATTAAGCCAGTGGCCACAGAAGACTAATGTCTCTCTAAAACCCGTGGCCCCGAGGAACAGTTGCTGGGGGCTTATAAAGGCAAATTTTGGCAAGCTTACAATCTTCAAGTTGTATGATATGTATACAATTTCCAAGTTCCTGGTATGATTTGTATAAGTGGTTGGCATGAAAACAAACACAAAAAACAAGCAGTTCTGTAATAGACTATCACTCAGCTTCTATAGATTGTGCAAGCAGGGTGGTACAGAAACAGAATGGATGGCTAACAGGCAATCAAGCAGTGGTTAAGAATTAACAATTTCGGGCTGGGTGCGGTGGCACATGCCTGTAATCCTAGCTACTTCGGAGGCAAAGGCAGGAGGATTGCAAGTTTGAGATCAGAGGCAGTCTGTGTAATTTAGCAAAACCCTGTCTCAAAAAATTTAAAAAAACATGGGCTGGGGGTGCAGCTCAGGGGTCCAGCACTTGCAAAGCACGTAAGCTCAGGGCCCTGGGTTCAACCCCCAGGACCACAAAAAAATAAAATAAAATAAAATAAAATAAAATAAAATAAAATAAAAAGAAAAGAGTTAACAATTTCATCAGGCAGTCAGGAGGTTATCAAACAGTTAAAATTTTTCCAGTGAGTATTTTCTCAAGGTGGGGGGGCACTTACCTAAGATGGCAATGCTAAGATGGCGATGGTCCTGTCAACTCAGTGACCTCTTTACATTTCCCACTGGTCTTATGGAGGAATTGAATCTTCAATTCTAGTCAGGGACAATCTATTGCTGGATTGTCCAGGGGTATGTACTGCATCCAAGCAATTTCCTCTTGTCTATATGTCCTCACCAAATTGATGGCCTTTGCAATGGACTATGGCAATGGACTATACCCCTCTTTGGGTAGCCAGACTGCTTCCAAAAGGGCTAGAATTTCTTCTGTATTTTTAATGTCCTTGCCGGCTGATGTAGTCCTCTTCCCTTATAAATCCTCTTTCCTTATAAATTGCCCCATGCACATGGGCCGTGGAAAGGCATACCAGCTGTCAGTGAAAATAGTTATTCTCTTATCTTTTCCCCATTTTAGAGCCTCTGTTAATGCTATCAATTCAGCCTTCTAGGCAGAGGTCCCTTGGGATAGGGGATTGGACCAAATTATTTCCTCTAGAGAAACCACTACCACCCCCCGCATAGCTTATGCCTTCTTGGATAAAGCTGCTGCTGTCTGTGAACAATACCTTGTCTGGATCAGAGAGGGGGACATCTGTCAGGTCCGGCCTAGCTCCTTGGATGATATCAATTACTTGTAGACAATTGTGGATTGGTGTCTCTGGGTCCCCATCGGGCAGCAGGATGGCAGTTTTCAGGAACTGGATATGGGGCTGGTCCAATAGTAAAGCTTGTACTGCATACATCGAGCATTAGAGATCTATTGGCTTGATACCCCCTGCAGGAGTGTTTCCACTGCGTGGGGTCCTATCAGAAACAGCTCCTGGCCCAATATTAACTTGTCAGCTTCTCTGACCAAGGTGGCAGCTGCTGCAACAGCCCGTAGGCAAGCTGGCAATCCAGCTGCCACTGGGTCTAGCTTCTGGAACAAGTAGTCAACAGGCCAGTTCCAGGGGCCCAAGGATTGGGTGAGGACCCCCTTTAGCCACTCCCTGCTTTTCATGGATGTACAGGTGAAATGGCTTGGAAATGTCCAGCAGGGCCAGGGCAGAAGCTGACGCCAAGACAGTTTTTAATTTTTCAAAGGCCTGTTGTTCCTTTTCAGTTCATTTTAGGGCTTGAGTTCCCCCTGTGCAAGCATACAGGGGCTTTGCTATTTCTGCACATCGCAATATCCATAATTGGTAGTACCCAATAGACCACAGAAATTCTCAGACTTGGCATTTGGTTCTTGGGGTGGATATTCAGAGTACAGCCTCTATGTGGTCTGAGGACAAAGCTTCCTGGCCCTGTTTTATGATATATCCCAAGTAAGTAACCTAAAGGGAGCATAATTGTGCCCTTTTGACACCTGGTACCCTAGTCCCTGGAGAGTCTCCAGTAATCCCTCAGTGGCTTCTTTGCAGGCCTGTTCCATCTCCATTTCCAAAAGAAGGTCATCTACATATTTGAGGAGGGAACACTGAGGATATTTACCCCCAAAATTTATCAGGTCTTGACTAAGGCCTTCTCCAAAAAGGATGGGCGAGTTCTTAAACCCTTGAGGTAACTGAGTCCAAGTGAGTTGGCCCAGCGTTCCAGTATTTGGGACAGGCCATTCAAAGGCAAGTATAGGCTGGCTGATAGGAGCCAATGGGATGCTGAAAAAGGCATCCTTCATGTCCAGGACAGTAACTAGTGATGGGAAGTGGGTAGAAGGCTAAGGAGGGTGTGTGGATTTGGTGCAGTGGGATGTACAGTCTCTACCGTCTTAGTGACTTCTCTCAGATCCTGAACTGACTGGGAGGAGTGAAGTATTCCAGGGTGACTTACATTTGGTGAGAAGTCCCCCTTCTATGAGTCCTCTGATATGGGGGCCATCCCGTCCTGGGCCTCCTAGCTCATCAGATGTTGTCATAGCTGTATAGGAGTGGTGGTTGCCAGGGCTTGAACCACAACCAGTGCATGGTGTCAGGCCAAACCGGGCATGTTAGTCTCTGCCCATACTCTGGGGGATTGCTCCTGAAGCATCTGTAGGCCTGGAATAAATTTTCCCTCTGGAGGCTTCTCCTGTAGTAAATACTCCTCAGAGGGCAGGCTAGCAGAATACAAGCTAGGTGGGCACTGATTGACAAGGCTGCTGCATTTTCTGAGAAGGAAATCATTGCTTGTAGCTTTTGGAGCAAATCCCTGCCCAACAAGGGGCATGGGCAGTCAGGAATCACCAAGAAGGAGTGAGTCATTGTATTATTTCCCAGATTGACAGTCCATTGTGATGTCCAATTACAGGTAGCAACCTTGCCAGTTGCCCCTTGAACAGGGGTCTTTTTTTGCCAGTTATATGTCCCAGAGCCTGGGTTAAAACTGAGTGTGTGGCCTCTGTATCTACTACAAAACTGACTGGCTTGCCCCCTACCTATAAAGTGACCCTGGACTCCTTGGGGCTCAATGTAATGGAGCCCTGGCCCCATCAATCTTGAAGATTTAAAAACTTCCTCGACTCTCCTTCCTTTTTCTTTCTACCTGGACATTTATTTTTCCAATGTCCCTCTTTTTTACAATAGGCACATTGGTTCCTACCTAGTGGGTCCTATGTCTGGGATCTCCTATTGCCCTTGATGACTTCTGGTCTGGTCCCTGTCCTTTATTTGTTTCCCTCAGGACTGCCACAACTGCCCTAGCTACTCATCTATCCCAGGTAGCCCCTGGAGTATCTCTATTATTATAGACTTCCTGGGCGATCTCAAGGAGCTGAGTGAGATTCATTCCCTGAAATCCCTCTAGCTTTTGAAGTTTCCTTCTAATATCAGGAGCTGACTGGGTGACAAAGGCCAGATTTATTGCTCTCCAGTTTTCTGGGGCTTCTGGGTCAATAGGGGTATAAGTCTGGTAAACATCTTGGAGCCACTCCAGATAGGCAGCAGGGGACTCCTGGGGGCCTTGTGTCATTGTAGATACCTTAGGTAGATTTGTGGGCTGCCCCTCTCAATCTAGCCCAAAGGTACCGGTGAAAAGTATCCAATGATTGTAGGTCCCCCTTGGCTTTTGGGTCCCATTCAGGCCTCTTTTGGGGAAACACTTCCTCAGCCTCCTCCCAATGGTCCTCTAGTGTCCCACCTTGTGCCCCTAAGATTACCTTTTGGGCCCCAGACCTAATTAATTGTTGGCAATCATCCCAAGTGGGGCGATGAGTTGTAAGACAGGCTCAGTGAGGCCCATGAGGGCCTGGGGCTTCTCTGAGAAGGGGGGATTTTGTCCCTTCCAATGATACAGATCATTAGTTGAAAATGGGACATACTTGAGGAATGGTTACTCCCTGTCCTCCCTCAAGGCCAGCAGAGGGGCAGCTGTGGAGTGGGGGTGCACTCTATGTATGGAGGGGAGACAGAGGCAGACTTGGGGTGTCCTTAGGGTCTTGGGTCATCTCAGGGTTCTGGGGCGGTGGCTTGGCATAGGGAGGGGGAAGGTCATCCTCCTCAGGGCCAGGTACCAAAGGGGGAGTTAGTTACCTTCTTTCTGTTTTTCCCCCATTAACATTATTGTTAAATCCATGTGACAAGCCCAGTTTCTCAACCAAGGAGGAGGATTCTGAACCATTCTTAGCCACCGGTCAGCATAAGGAACTGATCCAGGTGTCCTGGATCTCCAGTAACTACATCCCAAACTGCTCGGGTGATTTTTGGGTCCAGGGTTCCAGTGTCTGGCCATCCTATGTTAAACGTTGACTATTCAAGCTCACAGGGGGTCTGAAGCCTCCCTGGGGAGAGTTTAACCCCATAGTTCCTCAAAAGCCCCACCTTAAAATGGCTCAACATACACTGAAGGGGCATCTGCAGTTTTGATGAGGATTCCCCCCCACCCATTATTGACTGGATCTTATTGGCTTTATTCCACTTCCAGTTATTTAGTGCCTCAAGTTCAAATTCGGCCTTTCTGAGGAGAGGTTTTAAGAAAGCTAAAATAGAGGCATCCACTAGGTGGGGAATGGTGGGGGTCCAGAACTTTCCCTGAATTTGGAGGTTAGCCTTGGGGGGTGGTAGATGAGGGGGGATCCCCAGAGTTCAGATATTGACTTCCCAGGGATATAGGCCTCCAAGGGTGACCTCCCAGGGGAGAAAAGTAGGCCCCCAAGAGCCTCAATGCCACCCGGTGTGGTCCTCCTGGAGGCAGACTCGGAGGCTGAGCCACACTGGGAAAGTCACAGGGTGACAGAAAAGGTGAACCAACAAGTCAGCAGTCCAGGTGTTTTGCAGCCACCAGAGGTGGAAAACATAACCCGTGTCTAACCAATCAGACCCCTGGGGGGAATGACAGCCCACCCTCTTACAAAAAGAGAGATTCCAGCAGTCAGAGTGGTCCTGGGGGTCGATAGGACAAGAGCGACTCTGGCAACACACTACAGTAGTTTAGCAGAAAAGGCAATCAGAAGGAGGGTACCCTAAATGGCAGAGAAGGCTCTGAAGGTCCCTATCCAAGGACTGCCTGGACAGTGTCTGGAAGAAGGAGGGCCCCAATTTGCAAGGGCAAAGGAGCCTGAGAGTGCAAAATGAAAAGAAAGAAATCCCAGCTGGCGAGAAGTCCTGGAGGGAGCCTTGAAACCACAAGCCAGTGAACAACTCCAGGAGGATCCTTAGGATCGGGAGAAAGGGGACTTGCAGGAAGTGGGAGAATCTGGCCAGAGGGAGTTGGACATCTGAGAGACAGATTCAAAGGACATGAGGGGAGGGAGCCCAGACACAGATTCAGAAGACAGAGGATGGGAGGGAGACTCTTATGAAGCCATTCAGGTTTCCACCTGCCTGTGTCCCTTGGGGGATGTTTCAATGAGTCTTGGCTAAGGTGTACCTGTATAACCCCCAGGCCTAGTCTCCTCAAAGAGGAGAATCACCGTTTTGCCTTATGACATCATCACAGAACCTCATGTTAGGATCCACTCAGATTCCATAGCCAAAGTTGTGGAACCGCACAGAGATACTCTTTCACATCCCAGTCACTCAGGGGCTATGGAAACCAAACAGATCTGAGACTAACATTAGGCGCGGATTAGTCAGGGGAAACTCAGTGCTGCATCTGGTGACCCCAGACCCAGGTGGATCAATCTCTCCAAACCATAATCCAGCACAATAGAAGTCAGAACCCACCTCCAGGGAGTTTCTTCCAGGTTATAGGTGACACTGTTTAGTTTGTTTTCATTTTTGGTGTCTGGCTGCCAGCACCCGCCCATTGTTGAACCTGGGGCCGTGGAACATCTCAGGGGGCGCCTCCTCTAGGGTCTCCAACCAGTGAGATTCACTGGGGCCGGAGACCAGTCCAGGCTCTTGTGATAGGATCTTGCTGGGGCCTTCAAATATTGTAATCCAAGATCAGAAACATACCACAAGGAGCAAAAAGCCAATTAAAAGAGAATCTTTATTAAACTGACACCCACAGAAGACTAATGTCTCTCTAAAACCTGTGGCCCTGAGGAACAGTTGCTGGGGGCTTATAAAGGCAGATTTTGGCAAGTTTACAATCTCCAAATTGTATGATTTGTATATAATCTCCAAGTTCCTGATATGATTTGTACAAACAGTTGGCATGAAAACAAAACAAAAAAAAAAAAACCAAGCATCTCTATAACAGACAATCACTTAGGTAGTAGTTCTATAGATTATGCATGTAGGGTGGTACAGAAGCAGAATGAGTGGCTAACGGCAATCAATCAGTGGTTGATTGATTAACCATTCAATTAATTCAATGAATTAACAATTTCATCAGGCAGTGAGGGGGTTAAAATCAGATAGTTAAAAATCTTCCAGTGTGTATTTTTTCAAGGGGGGGTTACCTAAAATGGTGATGCTAAGATGGCAATGGTCCTGTCAACTCAGAGACCTCTTTACACCTGAGGGTTGAATCCAGGGCCTCACACATGCTTTGCAAGCGCCCTACCACTGAGCTGCACCCTCAGCTCATTTGTTTACTTTTTATCTTGACACAGGGTCTCACTAAATTACACAGGCTGCCTCTCCCCACAAACTTGCAATCCTCCCACCTCACCCCCCCAGTCAGTGGGATTACAGGCATGAGTTACTATGCCTGGCCTAAGGACACATTTTTAATTGGTGTTCCCATTTTACTGTAGTGATTTGTTATCTAAAATATATACTAATGAATGAGTTATTTGAAACTGAAAAATACCTGTTTTTTTTTTAATGCCGTATGTGGGATTGAACACAGGACCTTGTGCTTGATAGGCAAGAGCTATACCACTGAGTCACACCATAGCCCCTCTTTATCTTTTTCTTTTTTTTGTTTTGTTTTTTGTTTTGTTTTGTTTTGTTTTGTTTTGAGACAAGGTCTTACTAAATTGTGCAGGCTGCCTCTGGTCTTGAACCTGTGATCTTCCTACCTCAGACTCTTGAGTAGCTGAGATTACAGGTGTTTGCTACAGCATCCAGCTTGAAAGATACCTTTTCATCAATATGTTGTTGTTGTTGTTAGGTGCCGTCGAGTCGGTATCCAACTCACAGCAACCCTCTGTACAACAGGGGAAACACTATTGTCAGTGCTTCTCTGTTATTCATAGGGTTTTCAATGGCAGATTGATTTTTGGGAGGGGATTGCCAGGTCCTTCTCCCAAGCCTACAGCTTCTGGTGTTCCCAGGCGGTCTCCCATTCAGGTACTAACCAGGCCTGACCCTACTTAGCTTCCGAGATCTGATGGGATCGGATGCCACAGGGCTATGGCTGCAGGCCCTCATCAGTATATAATATTATATTTAGTGAACATATAGTTTCTAAGAGAGCTAACAGAAGATTAATCCAACAAGGCTCTGTGGTCCATGCCTGTAATCCCAGTGATTTGGGGTGCAGAGGCAGGAGGATCTCAGATTCCAGGCCAGAGACAGCCTGTGCAATTTAGTGAGACCCTGTCTTTTTTTTTTTTTTTTTTGGTACTGGCGGTTGAACCCAGGGCCTTGCGCCTGCATGCTTTGCAAGTGCTGGACGACTGAGCTGTGCCCCAGCCCATTTTTTTTTTTTACTTTTTGAGACAGGGTCTCGCTAAATTATGCAGACTGCCTCTGGTCTCAAACTTGCCATCCTCCCGCCTCCACCTCCCCACCCACTGGGATTACAGGGGTGCGCCACTGCGCCCAGTGCTGAGAACTTGTCTTAAAATAAAAAAGTTTAAAAGGGGCTGGGATGTAGGCCAGTGATAAAGCACTTAGAGCACTTGCAAAGTATATGCAAGGCCCTCAGTTCAGCCCACCAGGACGGCCCCCGCCCCCCCAAAAAAAGATTAACCCATAATGTAACTGAACTATGATGTGATAGAACTTGATCTAAATTTTCTATTTTATTTAATTTGGAAAGTTAGGAGCATCTCCTTCCTAGTTCTTTCTCACTCAAGTAGCTCTATCAGAGAAAGTGAGGAGTCTCTATTGAGGTGCTTAGATCTGAATGGATCTCCTTAGCTGGTTATTGTTGCACATGCCTGTAATCCCAGTACTAGAGAGGCTGAGACTAGAGAATGATGAGTTTGGAGCCAGCCTGTGCTACATAGTGACTTTGAGGCCAGCCAGGGCTACATAGTGAGCCTCTGTCTCAAAAAGCAACAACAAAATCATACAATGATATGCATGTATGAAAATGTCCGAATGAGACCTACACAGTGGTGCACACCTGTAATCCCAGTGACTCTCAAGGTGGGAGAATCATAGGTTTGAGGCCAGAGGCAGCTTGCATAATTTAGCAAGACCTTGACTCAAAATAAAAAATTAAACAATGGGCTGGTGGGGCAGCCCAGTTGTAGAGCACCTGTCAAGTATGTTCAAGGTCCTAGGTTCAACTCCCAAGTACCACAAAAAAAAAAAAAAAGAAAAGAAAAGAAAGAAAGAAAAGAAAAGGAAAAAATATGAAACATTATTATATGAAACATAATGAAACTTAATATGAAACTTATTTTGCACACTAATAAAAAACTATTTTTTTAAAGACAAATTCACTCATAGCAACCATTATTACTTGAGGCCTTTTCTTGTATTGATGAAGCATTGGCATTAAATTAAACTAGGACTTACTAAACTCTAAATTGATTAAGATAAGTTGAAGAAAGGATTAATTCTAACCCTTAGTTAGGACTAAGAAATACCTAAATCTGTTTTGTTTTTTTCCTTAGCTTATTAATGAGGAAAGCTTTATTTGACCACCTTACTGCCCGAGGCATTCAAGTAAGTTTCTGGAATGATGCATTTTGGAAACATCATCACTGACCAGTTTAACACAAGTGAAAAGGCGTGAGCTTTTAACTGGCTTAATATGAGTTCTGACTCTGATCCTGCTATCTTACTGATTTACAGAGGAGGACCTTAAGTTCTACCTTAAGTTAGAAATAAAGCATTACCACTTTTGTAGCTGAAGTCAGAGGGGGTGAAGCAACGCACATTTAATCATCAAAATGGAATTTTTAAGAGTTTAATGGTTTCTTAAACTTAAAAGATATGTTGAGATTATAGTGGGTAAAATTTATAAATAATTTTTCTATTTAACATTTTTTCCAACTTCTCATGATCTTAATTTTCAGGTGTATATTTGGGTATTAAATGAAGAACAAGAGTACAAAAGAGCTTTTGATCTGGGAGCAACTGGAGTGATGACAGACTACCCCACAAAGCTTAAGGATTTTTTACGTAATTTTTCAGCCTAGAAAATGGTATTCAGAAATGTTTGAAGGAAACATGATAAGACCTAAGCATATATTTCACCATCATTTCCCTAAGATATTCCCAGAATGGAAAAAAGTTTAATCAGTTAAGTTTTTAATACCTCATTTTTAAGCCTGTTTGAGAATGTAGAAAGTATATATTGTATATTTATTTTAAACAATATTGCATATTTTGCATTTGTAAGTCATTTAGAAAGATAACTTGTTATGAGATATAAGTAGATTATTGTTCAAGATGCTTGTATATGATGCAGTATTTCACTGTTATAAGCAATTCTGAAATCAAAGACTTTTGGATATATTTGGCATTAGCCTTCACTGGAATAGATCAACTAATTTAGTAAAAGAAAATTATTGAAGGCCATTATAGGTGTTTTGCATTGTCTCATTTTTAGGTGCCTCTTAGATAAAGGGGAAAATACAATGGAAGAAGAGCTTGCAAATCAATGTTATAGTTATATGGCAAGTTGTACATTGATAACAGAAGACAAGCTCAAAGAAATAACTGAAAGCTTATTACTTGATCAGAAATAAAATTTGTAGACTGAATTAAATTGCTCATTGGCTATTGTTAATGGGGATATTCTATTTGGAGTCTTTTTCAGGTGTGTAACAATGCTACCATGTCTATTTTTTATGCATTAAAAATAGACTTTAAACTGGGTTCAGTGCCACACACCTGTAGTCCCAGCAACTCAGGAGGCAGAGGCAGGAGGATCTCAGGTTTAAGGCTAGAGGCAGCTGTGTAAATTATCAAGACCCTGACTCAAAATAAAAAATAAAATATGGGTTGAGGGTGCAGGTCAGTGGTAGAGCACTTGCAAAATATGTATGAGGCACCCCCAAAGATGAAGAAGAAGAAAAAGAAGAAGGAGGAGGAGGAGGAGGAGGAAAAGGAAGGGGAGAGGGGAGGAAAAGGAGGAGGGGAAAAATGACCTTTATTGTGAAGTACTGAGGCACATGCCTGTAATACCAGTGACTCTGTATGCTGAGGCAGGAGGATCCAAAGTTGGAGGCGAGAGGCAGCCTGCTCAGTGGCGCAAGATCCTGTCTCAAAATAACAAAAAAGGGGCTGGGGAGGTGGCTCAGTGACAGAGCACTTGCTTAGCATGTGGTGAGGCCCTGGGTACAACCCCTCAGTACTGTAAAATAAATAAATAAATAAATAAATAAATAATAGATTTTTAAATTGTAAATTAAGACCAGATTCAAAGAGTTGTGTTTTAATGTTTTCTCTAGAGAAATGTAAGATTTTCATTTTTTGGCCTTGACTGTTTGAGCCTATATCTAGATTTCTAAATAACATCTTCAATCCTGATAATGATATTAAGCTGATGAAAGTAAGCATCATTGTTTCTGGTACTTAGAATATCACCCACCTATTCCTGATCTTTAAGGATTCATTCTTGTAAGTATTAAATAGAAACAGAATTTTCCAAAAGATTATCCCTTTCTCAGTTTTTCTGATGTGACTTCATATAAATCTGTTTATAATCTTCTTGGCTAATGTTCATGATTTTAGATTTGGAGATAAATATAATCTGGAATAATAAGTGTCTTTTGTGAGATTGTCTCTTATTTGAAGTTTGCCAGCTATACAACTATGAAGAATGACCCTATTCTCTCATTTGTCCGTGGATGACAAATATCACTTGCTTTGTTGTTTAACTGAAATAAAGTTTTCAAGAACAAAGTAAGGGTTCTTTTTTTTTAATTGTAATTTCAAATATGTTTTATATATTTTTGCAGAATTTAATAAGGTAATTAATTGATGATATGAGTAAATGCACATGAGATTTCTCTCTAAGAAAATGGATCAAAATGTAGAAATGCTTTGGTGGTAAGGGAGTTACTTCTTGGCATTTGAACAAAAACCTTGGCAGGTAATCTATTAAATCAGTCACTTTCACTGTCACTTATAATTTCCAGTTACAGTTGCTAGAGATCATTTTTATTTTTTATTGTTTGTTTGTTTTGGAGACAGGGTCTCCTTGTGGAGCCCAGGCTGGCCTGGAACTCATTCATGTACCCAAGTGGCATCAAACTCATGACCTTCCCTCCTGCCTTTGCCTTCCAAGTTGCTGGGGTTAAAGGCATGAACCTCGATGCCAAGTTAATTACCTTTGAGGTAATTTTCTTTAAAATTTTTGCTTTATTATTCAGAACTAGCATATATTTTGCTTTGTTATCAGTATAGAGCTAACACATATTTTGTGTCAATCAGTAGAAATTACCCAAAATGGTAAAAATGTTTAAAAAATCATGTTCTAAAAGTTTGATGATTTTATAATCAGGATGATTTTAAGTGTCTTAATAAAAGCATAGTATCTAGAACAAGGGATTTGATATTCATTACCAGATAACAGCTTCCAGATAACATCTGAATGTTTCTCTTCTGTCGAAGAATCAGGTTTGGTTTTTGTTGTTATTTGATGTTGTTTTGAGCATCACCTTTTGCAGGAGGCCAAGGCCTCCGCTCCTGGTGAAGCAGACAGGAGGCTGGAGAGGCTCCCCCTGCAGGAAGGGCGCTAGGACTGCTCCATGGGGCTAGGGCAGAGGCCTTGCAGGCTCTCTCCGTGGGTGTGACCCTGCAGCGCCCCACCCCATCTCGTCTCCTCCTCAGCCTCTTCATAGTAGCACCAGCTTGTGCCTGAGAAGCAGACATGCCAGCGGTGTGGCATCATAGTTGTTAGAGTCCCCCAACCCTCGTCAACATCCTAGAGTACCTTCTGTTGTGTCCTCTGGCTAGATTGTTTCAAGATAGTACAGCAGTTTTAAGTGAATGAACACAAGCTCAGAAAGAGAAATCTCATATGTTCTCATTCATATGTGGGAGCTGAATCAAAATTATAAGAAGGAAAAAATCCTATGCAGAGGTTGGAACATAATAAAAAAAAAAAAGCTAAGAATGGTATTATTATAGATGGTCTAGAAAATTCATGTAATAGTTCTGACAATGTAAAAAGAAAGTTCACCATAGAAAAGTTTCTATCTTAAACAGAACTGGAACTCAAGGATATGTAGTAAAATATTACCATAAAAAGACAAGCAAATGGAAGGAAAGTCTTTGGTGGGGGGAATGGAGGGAGGAGGCGCACAAGAGGGTAAGGGGGAGCTTATATGTATAATGTATAACAAAATGCATACATGGAAATGTCACAATGAAAAGCATGTCAGAATGAATCACATTAAAGTGTACATTAAAATTTTCCAATAAAAAAAAGACAGTACAGCAGTGACAAATACCCTCACAGCAAAACTCTCCTGGACACCCAAGGACAAGCTAGCTTCTCTCACTGGGTAGCAAGTTTCAACATTCTTGCTTACCACCAGGATCTTCTCTCAGCTCCTGTAGTGGAGCATATTGTAATAGCTGCTAATAGCTCAGGCAGTGCTGCTACATATAAGTTCCAAAGCATCCAGGCTCTGACCCACAGAAGTAATGTTTCTTTGCTTGAGCCATATAAAAAATGTGGACTGAAAAGAATGAAGAAACTAACAGCAACAGTAGCGTGCAGATCATAAGAGAACATCCCCTTCTCATGCTGCAAAACAGAACCGTGCTGGGAGCTGCTGCCAGGACCGCCACTGTGACTACAAAGAATAGCAGATCTAGTGGAAAAGGGGACTACCAGCTGGTCCAGCAAGCGATCCTTTGCTCTATGACCAACAGCTATGAAGTCTTAGAGTTCCTAGGCCAGGTGGCATTTGGACAGATGGCAAAGTGCTGGAGCACCAAGGAAATTGTGGCTATTAAAATCTTGAAGAACTACCCCTCCTATGCCAAACAAGGACAGAGTGCAGTGAGCATCTTTTCCTGCCTAAGCATCGAAAATGCTGATGGGTATAATTTTGTCTGTTCTTATGAGTGCTTACAGCAAAAGAATCATACTTGCCTTGTGTTTAAGATGTCGCACACAGCAAGCCAGGCGTGGTGGTGCATGCCTGTAATCCCAGCGGTTTGGGAGACCGAGGCAGGAGGATTGCAAGTTAAATACCAGTGGGAGTCTGTGTAACCTAACAAGACTTTGTCTCAAAAAAGTAAAAAGTGGGCTGAGGGTGCAGCTCAGTGGTCCAGCACTTGTGGAGTATGAAAGTGTGAGGCCCTGGGTTCAACCCCAAGGACCACACACACACACACAAAAAAAGTCGCAGCAGAACTTACCTGATTTTTAAAAACAGAACAAGTTTAGCCCACTACCACTCACTCAAGTACATCAGCCTGATCTTGCAGCAGATTGCCACAGCCTTGATGAAACTTGTTGACCGTAAGTCTGAAAACATAATTCTGGTTGATCCAGTTTGCCAGCCCTAGCAAGTGAACATCATTGGTTTTGGTTCAGCTAGTCATATTTCTGCCTGAAGCCATAGCCCTGTGGCATCCAATCCTGTCAGATCTTGGAAGCTCAGCAAGGTCCGGCCTGGTTAGTACTTGGATGGGAGACCCCCTGGGAACACCAGGTGCTGTAGGCTTGGGAGGCAGACCCAGCAACCCGCTCCCCAAAATCAACCCACCATTGAAAACCCTATGAACAGCAGAGAATCACTGACAACAGTGTTTCCCTTGTATGTAGGGTCGCTATGAGTCAGATACCGACTTGACAGCACCTAACAACAACAGTCACATTTCCAAAGCTGTGTGCTTAACTTACCTACACTTATGTTACTACAGAGCCCCTGAAATCTTGGATTTCAGATTGGAAAATTCCTGGATTACTGTTTTGTGAAGCTATTGATATGTGGTCACTGGGCTGTGTAATGGCTGAGCTGTTCCTGGGATGGCCTCTTTATCCAGGTGCTTAAGAATATGATCAAGTTCATTACCTTTCACAAAGACAAGTCCTGCCAGCTGCATATCTCCTCAGTGTCAGAACCAAAGCAACCAGTTTTTTCAATGTTGTTCTTAGGTGCCCTCAAGTCAGGTCCGACACATAGTGACCCTATATACAATAGAACTAAACATCCCCCAACACCGTGCCATGCATACAACCATTTTTATGTTTAAGTGCATTGTGCAGACACTGTGTCAATCCACCTAGTTAAGGGCTTTCCTTTTTTTCGTTGATCCACCACTCTCCCATGTATGATTTCCTTCTTCAGGGATTTGTCCCACGTATGTCCAAAATATGTAAGATGCAGTCTAGCCATCCTTGCTTCCAAGGATCACTCTGGTTGCACATCTAGGACAGATCTGTTGGTTCTTGTGGCAGTCCATAGTATATTCAATATTTGTCTCCACCACTATAATTTAAAAGCATCAGTTCTTCTCAGGTTTCCCTTAATCAGTGTCCAACTTTCATAACCATATGATGTGACTGAAAATACCATGGCATGAGTCAGGTGTACCTTTCTCTTCAATGTAACATCTTTACTTTTCAACACTTTAAAGAGGTCTTTTGCAACAGCTTTCCCCCAGTGAAATGCATCTTCTGATCTCTTGACTGCTGCTTCCATGGATGTTGATTATGGAACCAAGTAAAGCAAAATCTTGGACAACTTCAATCTTTTCTCCATTTATCATAAAGGTGTGTACTTGCCACGGGCCATTTCTAACCATATTGTCTGACAAGGTCCGGATATGGGGAAGAGGGGTTCAAGGAACTCATCTTCCAAGAAATGGATGGGGATGGGGAAAAGGAATATGTGCTTTTTGTTTTCTAGGAATAGGATTACTACTTCTAATTATTGTGTACATAATTACTTCACGTTTAGGACTAATGCTCATAACGAATATTGTGTTAAATTCTAATGAAACAGATGCTGAAAGAATAGCATGACTGGGGGAATTTGTAAATGAATTAGAGGTAATGACCACCAATTGTAAGGGTTGTGTGGACAATATTTTAGTTAAAGCTGATCAGCAATTTCCACCCTGGAACTCAAGCATTAAGTAATTTATGCTTCACCTGCAGCAAGCTGAGTTGCTAGCCCCTACTTGGACTGAAGTGGCCCCACCTATGGTAGCTAAGGTTTACAAAAAAGTATAGAACAATTGAAAGAATACATAGGCCTGTACCCACAGTGCAAAAGCCTCCTTGACAATTAAGCGTGGAGGTGTTTATCTGTCTAAAGGCAGACCTTGGCTCCCACAGCATGGGAAGGTGCTTATCTGTCTAAAGGCAGACCTTGGTTCCCAGCTAGAGAAAAAGAGTAGAGGCTGTTGTTCTGGTCAGCCTGACCCTCCACTGCCTTACATAGAAACATGTAATGAACAAGGGGTTAAAATGATAAATAAGGATAGAGTTCAATACCCTATTATAGCTTGTCATTTATGAAAAGCCTGAGGAGAGATAAACCTTCCAGGTGTTTGTTATCTAAAGATAATAAAGTTTATGCTTTGAACTATGGGCTATTATGAATAACAGGTGTTTGTAAAACTGCACGTATTCTTACTACTTGCATGACCTAAGCCTAAAAAGACTGTATAAAAAAACTGAGCTATCTGAGCAATAAATGGAACAGAATCACACTGCCTCTGAGTTGTTGTGCCTCTGTTACCCATCACTGACTCCTCACCTGCCTTCAGGGACCCCTGGATCTTAGGCTGCAGCTGGTCTGTGGCACTTACTGACCCAGTTGTAAGGATTTTTGTTTTCTTGATGTTGAAGTATAATCATACTGAATGCTGTGGTCTTTGATCTTTGTCAATAAATGTTTCAAATCCTCTTCATTTTCAGCAAGCAGAGTTGTGTCATCTGCATACCACAGGTTGTTAATAAGTCTTCCATTGATCCTCATGCCACATTCTTCTTCATAAAGTCCAGCTTCTTGGATTATTTGCTCAACATGGAGATTGAAGAAGTACAGAGAAAGGATGCAGCACTCACGGACAACTTTCCTGACTTTAAACCAGGAAGTGTTTCCTTGTTCTGGTCATACTACTGCCTCCTGGTCCATGTACAGATTCCTAATGTGTACAATTAAGTGCTCTGGTATTCCTATTCTTTGTAATGTTATACATAATTTGTTGTCATCCATACAGTCAAATGCCTTTGCATAGTCAATAAACATAGAGATATCTTTCTTGTATTCTCTGGTTTTGGCTAATATTCATCTCATATCAACAATGATGTCCCTAGTTCTAAACCCTTTTCCAAATCTGGCTTGATTTTCTGGCAGTTCCCTGTCTATATACTGCTGCAGGTGCTTTTGAATGATCTTTGGCAAAATTTTACTTGCATGTGATTATTAATGATATCATTTGGTAATTTCCACATTTGATTGGATCCATTTTCTTGGGCATAGGCAAAAATATGGATCTCTTCCAGTCAGTTGGCCAGGTAGCTGTTTTCGAGATCTTGGCATAAATAAATGAGCACCTCCAGTGCTGCATCTGTTTGTTGAAACATCTCTATTAGTATTCCATCAATTCCTGGAGCCCTGTGTTTTGCTAATTCCTTCAAGTCTGCTTTCACTTTGTCCTTCAGTACAAGTGGTTCTGGATCATACGCAACCTCTTGAAATGGTTTGTTAACCACCAATTCTTTTTGATCTAACGACTCTGTGTATTTCTTCTATCTTCTTTTGATGTCTTCTTCTTTTTTTTTTTTTTTTCCTGCGTTACTGGGGGGTTGAAACCCATGGACTCGAGCCTGCATGCTTTGAAAGTGCTGGACAACTAAGCTGCACCCCCAGCCCTTTTTTTTTTTTTTTTTTTTTTTTTTTTTTTTTTTTTTTTTTTTTTTTTTTTTTTTTTTTTTTTTTTTTTTTTTTTTTTTTTACTTTTTGAGACAGGGTCTCGCTAAGTTATGCAGACTGCCTCTGGTCTTGAACTTGCAATCCTCCTGCCTCCGCCTCCGGAGCCGCTGGGATTACAGGCGTGCGCCACCACGCCCAGCCTTGATGTCTTCTTTTGATGAATCCTTCACTAGTACCACTTGAGGCTTGAATTTTTTCTTCAATTCCTTGAGCTTGAGAACAGAGCATGTTCTTCCTTTTTGCTTTTCTATTTCCAGTTCTTTGCATGTCGTTTTAATATTTTATTTTGTCTTCTCGAGCTGCTGTTTGAAATCTTCTGTTTAGTTCCTTAACGTCATCATGTCTTCCTTTTACTTTAGCTGTTCAGTGTTCAAGGGTAAGTTTCAGAGTCTCTTTTGACATATAACTTGGTCTTTTCTTTTTTTTTTTTTTTCTGTCTTTTTAATAGCCTCTTGCTTTCCTTATCAATGATGTCTTTGATGTCATGCCACAACTCATCTGGTGTCTGATCATTGGTGTCTAATGCATCAAACCTGTTCTTGAGGTGGTCTCTGAACTCAGGTGTGGTATACTCAAGGTCCTACCTTGACTTTCATACATTTGTTCTAATTTTCTTCAGTTTCATTGTGAACCTGCATATGAACAGTTGATGGTCTGATACACAATCAGCACCTGGTCTTGCTCTGATTTTTGACATTGAGGTTTTCCATCATCTCTATCCACAATGTAATCAATTTTGTTCCTATATGTTCTATCTGGTGAATTCCATGTGTACAGTCGCTGTTTATGTTGGTGAAAAAATGTATTTGCAATGAGAAGGTCATTAGTCTGACAAAATTCTATCATCTGAACTCCAGCATCGTTTCTGTCACCAGGCCATATTTTCCAGCCACTGAGGCTTCTTCTTTGTCTCCAACTTTTGCGTTCCACTTACAAGTAATTATCAATACATCCTGATTGCATGTTCAACCTATTCCAGATTGCAGAAGCTGGTAAAAACCTTCCCTATCTTTATTTGTAATCTTTGTGGTAGGTGCATAAGTTTGAATAATAGTCATATTAACTGGCCTTCTTTGCAAGTGTATGGATGTTATTCTATCACTGCTAGCATTGTAGTTCAAGACAGATCTTGAGAGGTCATTTTTGATGATGAATGCAACCCCACTTCTCTTTAATCTGTCATTCCCAGGGTAGTAGACGATATGATTATCGGATTCAAAATGGCCGTTTTACCTCACTAATGCCTAGAATGTCAATGTTTATGCCCTCTATGTCCCTTTGGACAATTTCTAATTTTCCTGGATTCATTCTACATACATTCCATGTTTCAATTTTTAATGGAGGTTTACAGTTGCTCCTTCTCATTTTGAGTAATGCCACATCAGCAAATGGAGGTCCCTGGGGCTATACTCCATTCCTGTCTTTACAGTAGATTCTACTTTGAGGAGACAATCTTCCCCTGTCTTTTGAATGTCTTCCAACCTGTGGGGCTCATTTTCCAGCACTCTATCTAACAGTGTTTCTCTGCTCTTCATAAGGTTTTCAGTGGCTAGTTGTTTCGGGAGTGGGTTTAGCTATGTCCTTCTCGCTAGTCTGTCTTAGTCTGGAAGCTCAGCTGAAACCTGGGTGAATGATCCTGCTGGTATCTGTAATACTGATGGCATAGCTTTCAGCATCACAGCAACACACAAATTCCCATAGTACGGCAAACTGACAGACATACTGGGACCTCAAAGTGGAGTCGATTAGGGATGAGAGAAATGGCACTAATCAAAGGAGGGCTTACACCACCCTGAGACAGGTGGGACAGTCACAGAAAATGATGGAAGCATGGTTGTCCTTGGAGGGGCGCAAGACCATTTGGAAGAGATATTTGAAATTTGAGAACTTGAAAGTATAACAACAATGGAGGCTTGGGTATGAAACAGAGCTTCCAACACACCTAACAACTGCACACATTCATGATAAGTTTGTGACACATGTACTGTGTGTGATGTGTGCCAGGGAGGATCCAGGAGGTCACATACAACATCAGATGCTGCTTCTGCTATGGTAAGTACTTTGAGCACCTCTTGTAATTGCAGAAGTCAAACGTGACTTGTGTTCATCTTTTATCATCTGTATACATGGAGCATTACAATTTTAATACAGTTTTCTCCGTCTTAAAATGTGTATATATTTTTGTCACTCTGTACATATGTATATGTTTTAATATAATAATTTTTAAAAATGGTAACAGTATCATTTGCCATAAATCGATGGTTCCTAGATTTGGAGTTTCTCATGTATCTGCTGCCTTTTCTTGGAGGAAGTTTGTATATCCTCACCACATTGAACATGGCAGAGGCCATGAACTTGCTTGTTCTAAAGAAATGTGGATAGAAATGATGTGTGTTCCTTTGGAACAGATGTTCTGAGAGATTGCTCCTGGTTTCCTATGTCTGTTTTTAGCTCTGCCAAGAAACCAGATGTACCAGATAGGAACTGCTCTGTCACTGTCCTTGGCAAGGAGCAGAGTCATAGCCAACCTCACATAAAATTGATAGTTACACACAGGTGTGCTGTTATGAGGTGTAGAAAACTCTGGAACATCCATT
This sequence comes from Pedetes capensis, assembly GCA_007922755.1. Lineage (NCBI taxonomy): Eukaryota > Metazoa > Chordata > Mammalia > Rodentia > Pedetidae > Pedetes > Pedetes capensis. The sequence goes on from VMDO01015711.1 coordinate 22,807, forward strand.
ACATAGATAATTTGAAATACTGGTATCTGTGGCTTACTGGTTTATTATAACAGCTATTACAAGGAAATAGATTAAGAGATTCATAGGGCAAGGTATATGGGAAAGGTTGGGGAACTTCCATGCTTTCTCTGGGTACATTACCCTTCAGGAACCTCCACATGTTTAGTTATTAGGAAACTTTCAAATGTTTTAATGTTTGTTTTAAAAAGTATTCTCTCTCTCTCTCTCTAATCTCTCTCCTCTCTCTCTCTCTCTCTTTCGATGAATGCCATGGCAATTCTAGAGACCGAAGCAGGAGGATTACAGGTTTGAGGCCAAAGACAGCCTGCACAGCTTAGCAAGACCCTGTCTCAAAATTAAAAAAAAAAAATTAAAACCAAATCTACACATGTAGATATCTTAAGAGAAAGAAAAGATTTCCTAAAATCAAAGCTACCTTTAGAGACCCGGCAGTCGTGGTGATTAACATGAAAATTCGCATACAAAACTTTCATTACAATGAACTTCTGAAGAAGCTCATTTTATTTACTTCTGCCATTTCCCTCTTCCACTAATTGGCAAAATACACATGAGGCACAAGGTAGATGCTCATTAAAACTTCAAGCAGAAGCCATTCATGGTGGTGCACAGCTGTAATCCCAGCACCCAGGAGGCTGAGGTAGGAAGAATGGGAACTCAAGGCCAGCCAGGGGTACACAGCAAGGCTCTGTCTCAAAATAACAAACAAACAAAAGACTTCAAGCATAAAGGAGCAAAAAATGGGCCGGAAATGTAGCTTAGTAGTAGAGTGCTTTCTTAGCAAGGGCTTGGGTTTGATCCCCAGCAACACCACCTCCAAATTAGAGAGGTGGGGGGGAGAAACTGAGTTATGGAACCTCTCTTTTGGGTGGGAAATAAAAACAAAATTCTTCAGGGCTAATCAGATAATTTAATCAATCCAATATTTGCAAATAGAAAAAAATAGCTAAGTATTTAGTGAACAATATATAAAATACCTTCTTTTGAGTAAATAACATTTGGATTTTTTTTTTTTTTTTTTTTTTTTTTGGTTTGGTTTTGGCCAGTATTTCTTTGTCACATAATCAGCAGTTTTGGGAAAATAGTTCAAGGAAGAAAGAGCTTTGACTGCAGGAGGAGAAGACTGAGAGGTTAAGTAAGGTTATAAATGTAATTCTGCTCAAACCAGCCTAGGCCTGCCTGATTTTGGCCAACCAAGTACACTGTGGGCTGGGGTTCAGCTCAGTTGGTAGAGTGCTGCTCTGTGCTCTCTGAGGCCCTGCATTTGAGCCCCAGCACCCCTAAAACAGGAGCAAGATGTGACAATCAACCCCTGTAGTGATCCTGAAACAATCAGCCGTTGAAAACCATATGAAATAGCAGAGAAGCACTGACAGAGTGCTAGACATGGCCCAGTGTTGGGGAGTGTTTTGTTCTGTTGTATATAGTGTCCTTATGAGTTGGTCCCCACTCAATGGCACATAACAACAACAACAAGTAACCCAAGCCAAAAAATATATCTCCTGTTGAAACTTCACTAGATAACAACCACATTCAGTCTTCAGTATAGCACAGAGAAGGAGCCTAGAGGCCACTAGGTTGTTTTTTTGTTTTTATTTATTTATTTAGAGATAGAATCTCACATTATAGCCAGGCTGGCCTAGAACTTGGGATCCTCCTGCCTCAGCCTCCCAAGTGCTAGAATCACAGGCAGGTAACACCATGCCTGGCAGCCTGTCCATTCTTGAAGACTGTAATCCTGAGTTTAAGCAGAAGTATCAGTGTGGCTGCTTCAGTTTCCTTAAAGTAATGGAATCTAAGAACAAATGATTCTATGACGCCATAGCTTTCAGAAAACATAAGGCAGAATAGCCAACTTCCTTCAAAAGGGAGTGCAGAGAGACTATTATCATTTATTTATTTATTTATTTATTTATTTATTTTTCAGTACCAGGGGGTTAAACCCAGGGCCTCACACATGCTAAGTAAGTGCTCTACCACCGAGCCACACACTTAGCCCATTTCTTTCTTTTTTTTTTTTATTTAAAAAATTTATCCTTTAATGAAAATTGCAATAGCTTTTAAAATGATATTTATGATATGAAAAGATTCACATAACTTTTAAATAATAAAAGAAATTATAAAATGTGTGGATGACAAGATCCTCAAAATTATTTATGTGCATATGTACATATTTATGTAGAAAGCTAACTTTACAAGTTCATCTTAAGGGAATAAAAGCTGATTCTGAAAATTAACAGTGACATTTTATATAAGGGGATATTATGTTGAGTTTCAGTTTTCTTTCATTTTTTTGTTCTTCCTTATTTTATAATTAATTTAATCCATTAATTCACATTTTTTTCTTAGTGTCTAAAAAGATTTTATACCTACCATCTTAAATCTTATGTCTTTGCTATGAAAATATACATTAAATAAATAATTACATAAGAAACCATAACTGCTATTAGGTCCCATCTAGTCGTGTCCAACTCATAGCGACACTCAGGATTTTCAATGACTGAATGTTGCAAGATTGCTTCGACTTAGCCCATTTCTTATTGTTTATTTTGACACTGAATCTCCTTAATTTGTGCGGGTTGCCTCTGGTTCAATCTTGTGATCCTCCTGACTCAGCCATCTAAATCTCTGGAATTACAGGTGTGTGCCTCAATATCTGTCCTATTATCATTTATTTATTCAAGAAGTATTTGCATGCTCACAATGTACCAGGATCTAGGGATATAGTTATGAAAAATGCAGGCAAGATCTGTTATCTGAAAGTCCATTCTGAAGGGTTTAACCCAACTGTGTGCAGTTTGACTAAGCCCAGATTGCATATTACTGTTCTTTCTCTAATTACTCTTTCTTTCGATCACTCCCTATGTAAAAGAACAATCTAAGAGCAGAAAAAATGAATGCTATCTGATTCTAGCTTATTAAATGGATTAGTATTCCTTTCTTCTCTGGAAAAGTGATTGCTCCCCTAGCTCTTGCCTGGCAAGAATGAATGCCAAGTGCTGCAGGTAAAAGCCACATACACTGGGCATAGTGGTACATGCCTAGAATTCCAGCCCAAGGGAGTCAGAGGCAAGAGGATTGATGTAAGTTCAAGGCCAGCCTGAGCTACATAGTGTGTTCCAGGCCAGCTGGGCTACACTTGGCTACAGTGAGACTCTGTCTCAGAAAACAAAACAAAACAAAACAAAATAAAAAAGAAGAAGAAGAAAAAGAAGGAGGAGGAGGAGGCGGAAGAGGAGGAGGAGGAAAGAAAGAAAGAAAGAAAGAAAGAAAGAAAGAAAGAAAGAAGAAAAATCTGCGTGCATACAACATTAACCAGTTTTGTTTCTGTGTTTTTCCACTTTTAGGATGTGTCCTGCATATGTTGGAAATATAAATTCTTTCAGGTGTTATTTTTGCCTTTTTCTCCTATCTTTTAAACATCAATGTGATACCAAGCTGGGAACTGGCAAAATTTTCCTATAAATGGATGGACAGTAAAAACAGAGGATGTAAAAAAAGTGTATATACATCTTGGGATGAAAACTTTCTACTTTGCTGTTATAAGAATGTGCCTTATGCTATTCTGTTAACTTCTGTCTCATGTGCACATGAATGTCATACTACACATTGCTACTATAATTCAACTCAACTTTGAAAAGTAATAAATAGATGTCTCTTAAAGTGTATACAAATATATATTTAGCACCCTTGGTATTTTAGGCTTTGCAGAACAAAGAGTCTCTGTCACAATCAACTGCTCAACTCTGCTGGTGTAGGGTAAGAACAGCCATAGATCTGGCTAAACTAGCAAAGTGGGGCTATGTTCTAATAATTGGTTGTAGACATTGAAATTTGTATTTTGCCTAATTTTCATGTGTCAAAAATATCCTTCTTTTAAGGTTTTTAACCATTGAAAAAATATAAAATCTATTCTTTCAAAACAGTCTGGATTTGACCATGTCTGACATTAAGAACCGGTTAGTTCAGTTAATTAGGATCTGATGATGAGACCACGGCTGTACGTTAGTCATGTGAATGAGTGAATTAGCTTTGCACTGTGAACCTATTGCATTCTTATGGTTTACGCTCAATTCTGGCCCATGACTTGAAGATGTGGACCATTAGTTGTCACCACGAAAAACCAGTGGAAGATGCTACTGTCTCATCCTTTCATTTCTAGCATTTTATACTGATAATTATTCACACTATTTCTGTCACTAGAAAGTTTTTAATTCAGCCAGGTGTGGTGGTGCATACCTGTAATCCCAGTAACTCAGGAGACAGAGGCCACAGGATAAAGGATTAGAGGCCAGAGGCAGCCTAGGCAGTTTATCGAGACCCTGTCTCAAAATAAAAAAATAGAAAGGGACTAGGGGTGCAGTCCGGGCTGGGATTTAGCTCAGTGGATAGAGCGCTGCGCTGCAGTCTCTGAGGCCCCGAGTTCAATTCTCAGCACAGCAAAAAATGGGAGAAGGGCCTGGCAATCCACTCCCAAGGCAATCCCGAAGCACTCAGCCATTGAAAACCCTTCGAGGGTCCCTATGAGTCGGATACCTACTCCACGGCACCTAACAACAACAACAACAACAACAACAGGGGTGCAGTCCAGTGGTAGATCACTTGCAAAGTATGTGTGAGGCCCCTAAGTTCAACTTCCAGATACAGAAAAAAAAGATAAAAAAAAAAAAAAAAGAAAGAAAGAAAAGAAGAAAAACTTTTTGAATTCTCTTTTTTTTCAGACTATGGTGACACAAATTGTAGGTGCTCTTTTCACCCCCATATTAAAGCAGTAACAACAGAAATCAAGGATTGTTTTTCTGTAGTTGTTATGTAGGAAAACTGACTCATCATTCACCAAGAAAGTAAACCAGCTGTATTGTGCATATTTGATTTTAATCATGAAGTGTTTTTAACCAAGATCATTTAATCTTGTGAATGCCCTAAGAAATTCCAGAGCATATGTCCTTGTACTGAGGAACAAAAGGGGCACTTTTATTTTCTGTCTGGGTTCATTTTCCCTCCCTCCCTCCTTCCCTCTCTCCTTTCTTCCTTCCTTCCTTCCTTCCTTCTTTTATTTTCTTAGTATGAGGGGATTGAACCGTGGGCATCACATATGCTAAGCAAACACTCTACCCAGTAAGCCACATCTGCAGCCCCTATTTCATTTTTTGAGACAAGGCCTCTCTAAGTTGCACTGGCTGCCTCTGGCCTCAAACTTGTGATCCTCTGCTGCCTCAGCTTCCTGAGTAGTTGAGATACAGGCATGCACCAGGCCGCCCAGCCTCTCTCTGGGTCAATTCTGAGCACTCAGAGGTCCATGTACCTTAACTGAGCATTGCAGACAGCTTTGTCCCCTTTTTGTATGAGAAGCCTTTAGTTTTCCTGACCTAGATTCTTGACCTCTTTTACACTTCTTAATTCTCTACTTTTGAAATGGCTTTGTTTTTGAAGTGAAGCAACTAGCCACGGGGGATTTGTGAATTGTGCAGAACCACTGGGCAGGATCTATAAACAAAACACTCTTTGTCAGTAATCATTGTACCACTGAAAACTAGCATTCATCTGGTATAAAAGACTTTTATTTACTTTTAGAAAAATAGTAATTTTTTTGTGTGCTGCTGGGGATCAAACCCAAGGCCTTGTGCATGCTAGACAAGCACTCCACCACTGACCAGCATCCCCAGCTATTTTATGAGATCAGGTCTAAATATGTTGTCCAGTTGATTTGCACAGTGGTTATGAGAGTGTATGTAAACACTTACCAAGTTGCACATAGCTGTACATGTTATACACTTTGCAGCATGCTTATTATTTCTATTTTTTATATATTTTTATTTTTATATTTTTGCAGTACTTGGAGGTTGAACCCAGGGCCTCACACCCACTTTGTAAGAGCTCTGCCTCTGGGCTGCACCTGTAGCCCATTTTAAAATTTTTTAGGTTTGTTTATCTGAGGCTCAGTTAAGCTGGCTGCCTCTGGTCTGAAACTTGCCGTCCTCCTGCCTCTGCCTGCTGAGTTTCTGGATTACAGGTTTACATCACCGTGCTTGGCTATTTTTTATTTTTTGGTGCTGGGATTTATTCTGTGTGTATGTGTGTGCAGGATGTGGGAGCTGAACCCAGGGCTGCTCGCATCCTTTGCAAGTGTTCTATCATGGAGCTGTACCCATAGCCTACTTTTTGCTTTTTTGTTTTGAGTTAAGGTCTTGCTAAATTACAAAGGCTGTCTGTAGCCTTAAACTTGTGATCCTCCTGCCTCTCCCTCCCCAGTCCCTGGGATGGCAGACATGTGCCACACAGTGCCTGGCGCTGGTGCTGGAGTTTCTACCCAGGGCCATGCATGTAGCTATGCCTTCTGCCAGTGAGCTGCAACCAGCCTCCATATGTGTGTTAGTTAAGAAAAGAAAAATAAGCCAGGTGCTTTGGCACATGCCTGTGATCGCACAGCTTGGAAAGCTGAGGCAGGAGGGTCACAAGTTTGAGGCCACAGTCAGCCTGCATAACTGAGCAAGGCCCTGTCTCAAAATAAGAAATAAAAATGGGCTGGGGGTGTAGCTCAGTGGTAGAGCGCTTGCCCACCATGTGTGAGGCCCTGGGTTCAAAACCCATTACTGAAGAAAAGAAAAACAAAAGAAAACAAATTCACCTGCCTAAAATAGCCCCTTCCACCACCTCCACATCTCTTCCTCCTGTCTTGTTTTATTTTTATCAATAGCACATATCACTTGTTGTTGTTGTTGTTAGGTGCCGTCAAGTCGGTATCGGACTCATAGCTACCCTCATAGGGTTTTCAATGGCTGAGTGCTTCGGGATTGCCAGGCCCTTCTCCCATTTTTGCGGTGCTGGGAATTGAACTCGGGGCCTCAAAGACTGCAGCGCAGCACTCTACCCACTGAGCTAAATCCCAGCCCAGCATATATCACTAGGTGACATATTTTATATATGTTGACATGTTTGTTTCTTTATCATCTGTCTATTACCACTAGAACATAAGCTATATAAGAATAAGGACTTTTATTTACTGCTGTGTCTCAGAGCTTAAAATAATGTTTGCACTCAAAGTAAAATATATGTTAAATAGCTGAACTTCTGTATTGCAGCTTCAGCTCCAGATCCACTTACAAATCCATTTTTGTGTGTAACATGAGCTGCTTCTCTTTCCAGATAATGAGCATTATGGCTAATTTTAAAGCTAGTTACAGATTGCAAAATAGGGTTAGGGACAATGATGTCAATCTTTGGGTTGAATTGCTGGCATTGAGTTTTTTTTGTTTTGTTTTGTTTTGTTTTGATCGATATAGGTGCTAATTGGTTGACTTCTGTTTTTTTTTTTTTTTCCCTTGGTACTTGGGGGTTGAAATATTATTAAGCCTTTAAAAAAGAAAGAAAATAGCCACCCGTGGTAGTGCATGGCTGTAATCCCAGCACTTGGGAGGCTGAGGCAGGAGGATCGATGTGAGTTTGAGGCTAGTCTGGTTTACACAGTGAGTTCCAGGCCAGTCTGGGCTACACAGTGAGAACTTTTCTCAAAAAAACCCCCACAAAACTTCACAAAATAATAATAAAATAAATAAGAAAAAGAAGAAAATAACTGCCATTTGCTACAACATGGGTGAACCTGCAAGACATTATGCTAAGTGAAATAAACCAGGAAGAGAAAGTCAAATACCATATGATCTCACTTATTTGTGAACTCTAAAATAGTTACTCGCAGAAGGACACAATAGAACAGTGGTTGCCAGGAGGTGGTGGGGAGATGGTGTTCAAGGAGTTGCGGTTACACAAAGTGAAGGAATTCTACAAGTCTAATGTGTAGCAAATTGACATAGTTAAGAATATTTTAATCTGGGTATGGTGGCTCACACCTATAGTCTCAGTGAGTCAGGAAGCAGGAGGATGGCAAATTTGAGGTCAGAGGCAGCCTGTGTAACTAAAACAAAGGAGCCAGGTGTGGTGGCTCATGCTTGTAATCCCAGTGATTTGGGAGGAAGAGGCAGGAGGATCACAAGTTCAAGACCAGAGGCAGTCTGTGTAATTTAGTGAGACCCTGACTCAAAATAAAATGTAAAAAAAATGGACTAAGGGTACAGCTCAGTGGTACAGCACATGCAAATCATGCAAGTGCAAGGTTCTGTGTTCAACCCCTCAGTACCACCAAAAAAAATTAAAAAGATAAAAAAGGGGAGGTGGCTGGGGGTGCAGCTCAATGATAGAGCACTTGCAAAATATGTGTGAGCCCCTGGATTCAGTCCCCCAAGGCTGAAATACAAATTATTATATACTTGAAATTTGCTAAGAGGATAGATTTGTGTGTGTGCGGTACCGAGGAGTTGAAACCAGCTCCTCGAACATACTTTGCAAGTGCTCCGCCACTGAACTACACCCTCAGCTTTTGTTAAACTTTTATCTTGGGACAGGGTCTTGCTAAATTACACAGGCTGACTCTGGCTTCGAACTTCCAATTCTCCTGCCTTTGCCTCCCTAGTTGCTGGGATTAGAGTCAAATGCTATTGTGCCCAGTGACACATATCTTTTCAGTGCTAGGGAATCAAACCTAGGGCCTAGCACGTGCTAACCGAGGGCTCTGTCACTGAGCTATACCCCGGCCCAAGAAGATAGGTTGTGTGTTCGTATCACAAAAGAAAAAGAAAATAGTAACTATGAGTAGTGATGGATACATTAATTGGTTTAATTGGGTGATTATTTAACAATATATATATATATATCAGACCATTAAATTGTATAATCACTATGTGTAAATTAAAAATATATTTTAAAAACATCAGGTCATACACTTTAAATATATACAATTTTTATTAGTTATAACTCAATAAGGATAGGGGGAATGAAATGAATAGAGAGCTCTGAGATGTACAGGCCCATGAAACAGTGATAAGTAAAAATGCAACTTTCTCAGCTATAAACTCAAGGTAGGGACTTGGCATGGTCAGAAACAACGTTTATTAATTACCCCTTATGTGTTAGACACTTAATAGGTTTTTCTCGTTTAATCTTCATAACGAATATTTAGGTAGATACTATTAACATCAGGAAAGTGAGGCTCAAAGGATTTATTTTGTATGTATTTATTTACTTATTTATTATTATTATTTTTGATGGTAGGGATTGAACCCAGGACCTTGTCCATGCTAAGCACACACTCCACCATTAACCCCCTAGCCCAAAAGTTACAAAACTTGTTCACAGGTGATAAGTGGAAGAGTTGGGATTCCCACCCATGTCTCATTTCAAGGACAAAATTCATCTCCTATGTGGCAATAATTCATCCCCAAATACCTATAGTTATTACTGTCTGTGCTATTCATGGTCACAGTGCACTTTGCTACTTCATCATTTGTTTGATCCTATGACAACCATTGCCTTCAGATTAAGATCCAAATGGCAGATGAAGCTCCCTATGGCATGGGATGCCCTTCCCAATCTCACCCCTGCCACCTTCCCAGCCTTTTCTCTTCCCATTCCAAGCCATCCTTGGTGTAGAGTGACAGATCCCTCCAGGCTAGATATGACCATTGTGACCAGTAGAACAGCTGTGATGACCTGGGAGACCTTGGCCCATATTCATGACAACAAAATAGGCTTAACTACCCAGGTGAGCCTGCAGCCTTAGCACTGTGGTGTCTGAACCCATCAGATGTTGGAAGCTAAGCAGAGTTGGGCCTGGTTACCACTTAGATGGAAGACTGCCTGGGAACACCAGGTGCTGTAGCCTTGGGAGAAGAACCGGGCAGCCCACTCCCAGGAAACAATCAGCCATTGAAAACACTATGAATACCAGAGAATCATGACAATAGTGTTTCATCTCTTATACATAGGGTCACTATTAGTTGGACATGACAGCACCTAACAACAACACCCCACCTGAGGGCTGGAGTTTAGCTCCGTTGGTAGAGTGCTGCTCTGAGCTCTCTGAGGACCTAAGTTCCATCCTCAGTGTCACAAAAATGCGAGAGGCAGCTGACAATAACAAACCCAGCTGTTGTTGTTGTTAGGTGCCGTCGAGTTGGTATCCGACTCATAGCGACCCTCATAGGGTTTTCAATGGCAGACTGTTTTTGGGATTGCCTTGGGAGTGGATTGCCAGGTCCTTCTCCCACTTTTGTGGTGCTGGGAATTGAACTCGGGACCTCAGAGACTGCAGCGCAGCGATCTACCAACTGAGCTAAATCCCAGCCCCAACCCAGCTATAGTTGGTCCTGTAATGGTAAAGGGCCAATTGACATTCACCACTATATAGTTGGCAACCAACTAACTGGTTGGGGAAAGACCTACTGCTCAGATGGATTCTTCCCAGTGGTGTAGCTGCCTATTAGTGCTATCTGTGGGTTCCCCCATGCTTCTCTAAGCAACCCCCAGTAAACTCATGATTTGCCAAGTTGAACTTGGCATGATCCTTTCTATGATCTGTCTGTGGTCTCTCTGTGGCTGGGGTTAGTGGATGTTCCTTTTTTGTCTCTTCAAGGAAAGTAGTTAATACAACACTCGGCGCCAAAGCGATCTTTGTTAAAAGCAAATTCTGATGAAAACTCCTGCTTCAAAACTTTATTCACCCTATACTTTTATGCTAAAGTACAAACTCCTTAACATATCACACCCACCTTTTCAGAATCCATTGCCATTCCAAATACCCTCAGCTTTAGCTACCTCAAACAGTGCACTATTTTCTATGCAGACAATGTTATCTATTCAACACCTCCTAAGCAATCTCCATTTACCTTGCTTCAGCCTTTCACACAGGAAAGCCCTATATTCTTATAACTTGTCATGAATTCTCCCGCCTCCCCCCTCCCCAGTACTGAGTGGTAGAACGCAGGGCCTTATACATGCTAGGCAAGCACTCTAACACTGGGCTGCACCCCTGGCCCTCTTTTTTATTTCTTATTTTTATTTTGAGACAGAGTCTCAGTAAATTGCACAGGCTGCCTCTGGCCTTGAACTTGTTATCCTCTTGTCTCATCCTTCTGAGTCACTGGGATTACAAGTTTCTTCCATGGCACCGGGCTTGCATGAATTCTTTTTGGTCCACTGAAAGCACTTTTTCTTTAGGGAAAATTTAAAAACCTAGTATTGTGTGCCAAATTTACTTTGTTGGTACAGACTCACTGACCTTCTTTTTGGCATATTATCCTGATTTGTAGTATTTTCACCATTTATTTATCTTTCCCAAGACTCTGTCAGTTTCCTAAGTGCCACAGCCATTTCTAGCCATATTGTCTGACAAGGTCCGGATATGCGGAAGAGAGGTTCAAGGAACTCATCTTCCAAGAAACGGATGGGGTTGAAGAAAAGGAAAATGTGCTTTTTGCTTTCTAGGAATAGGATTCCTGCTTCTAATTATTATGATTACTTTATGTTTAGGACTACTACTCATAAGTAATATTGTATTAAACTCTAATGAAACAAATGCTGAAAGAATGAGATGACTGAGGGAATTTGTAAATGAGTTAGAAGTAATGACCTCCAATTGGAAAGGTTATGTGAACAATATTTTAGTTAAAGCTGACCAGCAACTTCCGCCCTGGAACTCAAACATAAGTGATTTATGCTTCAGCTGCAACAGGCTGAGTTGTTAGCCCCTACTTGGACTCAAGTGGCCCCACCTATGACAGCTAAGGTTTACAGAGAAAATATAAAACAATCAAAAGAATACACAGGCCTGTTCCCACAGTAAAAAAGCCTCCTTGACAATTTTAACACAGAGAGGTGCTCATCTAAGGCAGACTTTGGTTCCCAGCTAGAGAAAAAAAAGTAAAGGCTGCTGTTCTGGTCAGCCGAACCCTCCACTGCTATTATGACTGCCAGGTGTGTGTAAAACTGCACGTATTCTTAATACTTACATGACCTAAGACTAAAAAGACTGTATACAAAATGAGCTATCCAAACAATAAATGGAACAGATCCACATAGCCTCCGAGCTGTTGTGTTTCTGTTACCCACCGCCGCCAACCCCTCACCAGCCTTTGGGAAATCCTGGATCCTTAGGCTGTAGTCATGGGACTGCGAGACCTAAGGATAAAGAAATGGACACATTCATCCATGCATAATCAGAGCCTGGCACACAACATAAGTTCCACAGGCATTGTGATGAGTGAATTAATTTATAATTCTGCTCCCACACTCCCATCCTTTCACTATATTGTACAATTTTTACATTAATTTGTATCTCGATTGCCTGCCAATAACCAGTGAGGGTTTCCTAAGATGACCTTCTTCTGCACCCTTTCTAGAAGGGCAGCCAAAGGAAGTATCAGGCACAAAGAAATTCCTGGATAAGTGGAGAAATAAGCCATATTTCTGAAGGAAAATACTAATTAGTATAAGGATATTGATATTACCAAGTTCACTCCTAGAGTTGATTAGCTTCCAATAAATTCTCAAGGGAAAAATTTTTTTTTCTTTTTCTTTTTCTTTCTTTCCTTCTTTTTTTTTTTTTTTTTTTTTTTTTTTTTTTTTTTTTTTTTTTTTTTTTTTTTTCTTTTCTTTTTTCTGGCAGTACTGGAAGTTGAACCCAGGGCCTCGCATTTGCATACTTTGCAAATGCTGTACCACTGAGCTGCACCCCCAGCCCAGTTTTTTAGTTTTTGAGACAGGGTCTCCTTTAATTACACAGACTGGCTCTGGTCTCGAACTTGCTATCCGCCTGCCTCTGCCTCCCGACCTGCTGGCATTACAGGCGTGCACCACCACTCCTGGCTTGGGGAGGTTGTTTTTAAGATTTACAAAAGGATTTTAAAGTTCATTGGGGGTGTTCACTGTACAATTTTTGCAACTTTTGTGTACTTAAAATTTTTCATGGGTTTAAAAGTCTATTTGGATTGCCTCCACAATAGACAGTATGTCAGTCTCATAAAAGTTTATTTGAAAGAATGAGCAGGCAGTTGACTAGCAAAGAAAGTGTTGTGAAATATCATTATTGTGGCCAGGTGCAGTGGCTCACGCCTATAATCCTAGCAACTTGGGAAGTAGAGGCAGGAGAATGGCAAGTTTGAGGCCAGAGGCAGCTTGAATAACTTATCAAGACCTTATCTCAAGATAAAAAAGTAAAAAATGGGCTGGGGAATGCAACTCTAGTGGTAGAGAGCTTGCAAATCTATGTGAGGCCCTGGGTTAACCCTCCAGTAGCACAAACAAATGACAAAAGCCAGTGATTGTGGTTGTGGGCTTGTCCTATCGATTTTTTTTTTTCATTTTTTGAGATAGGATTTTGCTATGTTTCCCAGACTGACCCTGGACACCTGGTCACCACTGTGACTGGCTTATTTTGGATTTTGATGCTGGCGGTTGAACCTAGTACCTCATCAAATGCTAAACCTGTGCTTTACTGATGAGCTACATACCCAGCCTTTGCCCTACCAAAGTTTAAAATGCTATTTTTGTATGCCACCAGGCATGGTGGCATACATCTGTAATCTCAACACTCTGGAGGCTGAGGCAGGAGAATCACAAACTTGAGGCCAGCCCTGGGCTACACAATGAGATCCTACATCAAAAAATGAAATAAAACAAAAATTAGAACAGAAATCAAGACAGATCAATGGAACACAGAGTTATAATTGAAATAGATATTAGGATAGATAAATCCATGGCACTTTAATTATGTTTACTTATTTATTTACTTATTTTTGCAGTTGGGGATGTTGGACCTAAGGCTTCTCACAAGCTAGGCAAGTACTCTAACACTGAGCTGCATTCCCAGCCCCCTTTTTAATTTTTTAATTCTATTTTTTGCAATACCTGGGGAGTGGATCCCAGGGCTTTGCTCACGCTAGGCAAATGCTATCGGCATTCCTTGGTTTATAGACACATCACTCTAGGCTCTACCTCCGTAGTCACATGGCTCTTCTCTCTGTGTCTCTGGTTTTCACATTACATTTGCCCCTGTTATAAATGAACATCAATCTTCTTAGATTAATGGTCCCTCCTATTCCAGTATGAGTTCATCTTAATTTAACTAATTACATCACACTGATTCTAGTTCCAAATAATTTACATTCTGATATATATGGGATTAGGACTCCAAAAAATATGTTGAGTGAACGCAATCCAACCCATACAAACAGAATCACTGGATCAACATACATGAATGTTTTCAAGACTCGATACAACTTGCCAAAATGCTCTTCAGAAGGTTTACCAGATTTATTCTGTGCATGAGGCTTTTTTTATGACACGTTGTTTTTGTAGTAGGTGCCGTGGAATTGAGTCTGTCTCATAGCGACCCTCATAGGGTTTTCAATGGCTGATTGTTTTGGGATTGCTTTGGGAATGGATTGCCATGTTCTTCTCCAGTTTTTGCAGTTCTGGGGATCGAACCCTAGGTCCTCAGAGAGTGTGGAGCAGCATTCTACCACCTGAGCTAAAACCCAGCCCATTCAAGCCATACATTCTATTAAAGAATTTATCCTCTTTTTTTCCTTCACACAACAGGATCTTTCTTCCTCCCTGTAATAAGAGCATTCTTTTGAACATAGCTATAACCTATACACAAGTGTTGACAACGGGATTTCTAAACCTCAGCACTATTGATGTAATGACTGAAATGATTCTTTTGTTGAGTGTGTCTTATGTCTTGTTGGTTGTTGTTGGTTGTTAGGTGCTGTTGAGTCAGTATCCGACTCATAGCGACCCTCATAGGGCTGTCAATGGCTGGCTGTTTTGGGATTGCCTTGGGAGTAGATTGCCAGGCCCTTCTCCCATTTTTCCGGTGCTGGGAATTGAACTCGGGAACTCAGAGACTGCAGCGCAGCGCTCTACCCACTGAGCTAAATCCAGGGATTTCTAAACCCTAGCACTATTGATGTATTGACTCAAATGATTCTTTTGTTGAGTGTGTCTTATGTCTTGTAGGATGCTTAGTAGCACCTCTGGCCTCTACTTACTAGATAACATAACATCATCCTCCAAAAATTCTGATAACCAAAATATCTTCAGATGTTGTCAAATATTTCCCAAGAGTGGAGGATAAAATTGCCTGTGGTTGAGAACCACTGGGCTAATTAGGAATGTAAATGGTGTAAGGCAAAAGCCTGTAGCTGGCTGATTATACCTTTATTTAACCACAAGAGGTCTCCCTAGACCCCATTATGGTTCAAATCTGGACAGGCTCTGAGAACCACCAAATAGTCTAAATGTCATGATTTGGGGGTAGTCACAACAAAAGGTTTAACTGAAGCATTTGCTCAATCTCCTGCTAAGAAGAATTCCAAAAAAATTATACAGATACTCTAAAGGAGGAGGTCATAGCTCGTGACTCCAAAAGTATGGGCTGTACCTAGTAACTTCTAAAGGAAGCAGTAAGGAAACAGGTGTGTGTTGGGGGCGGTAGGGGGAGGAAAGTAACTACAGTGGAGAAAGCTGACAAACAATGCCCTAGACAGGTGATCAGGGTCAATATCAACCCTTAAAAACCATGCTGATAAATCCAGGTGCCCTGGTGAACACCTGTAATCCAGTGACTCAGGAGGCTGAGGCAGGAGGATTGCAAGATGGAGGCCAGAACCAGCCTGAGTAACTTAGTGAGACCTTCTCTCAAGATAAAAAATCAAAAAATGGGCTAGGAGTGCTGCTCAGTGGTAGGACACTTCCAAAGAAAGGATGAGGCTCTGGATTGAACCCTCAGGACTGCTAAAAGAAAAAAGTCATATTTATAGTACCTACCCTTGATATAAGATGACAAAAATGTACTTTACCTCTGTGGTCTTCCTTCCCAAAATGCATTACCCTAATTTAATCATGTAAAATAGCACACAAATTCCATAGAGTGTCAACTTATAATATACCTGACCAGAACTCCTCAAAAACAAGGAGTTCAAAAACAAGGAATGTCTGAGAAACTGTTATAGCCAAGAGAAGCCTAAGAAAGCTGGGTATGGTTGTGCACACTTGTAATCCAGCACACAGGAGACTGAGGCAAGAGCATGGGGAGTTCCAGGCCAGCCTGGGCTACAAACGAAACCCTGTCTTAAAAGAGAGAGAGAGAGAGAGAGAGAGAGAGAGAGCGAGCGCGAGCCCAGCTACTTGAAGTTATTCTTTCTATTGTAAAAGGTAGGTAAATGTGGCATAATCATATGATACAAATATGAAATATTATAACTCATTAATACCCCTTTGAAATTGCTACTATATTCCAGTACCATATTCATATGAGGAAAATTGAATCTCCAAGAGATTATCTATTTGCTCAAGATCATAGTGATGGTATGTTGCAAAACTAAAATTCAAACCTATGTCTTCTCTTTTTTTCTTTCTTTCTTTCTTTTTTTTTTTTGTAGCACTGGGAGTTGAACCCAGGACCATGCACATGTTAGAGAAGTGCTCTACCGCTGAACTGCATCCCCATCCCTTATTTTATTTTATTTTTTTGAGTTAAGGTCTCCCTAAATTGCATAGACTGCCTTTGGCCTTAAACTTGTGATCCTCCTGTCTCAGCCTCCAAAATCACTGGGATTCTAGCCATGTAACATAGTGTCTCACTCACACCCAGGAGCTTTTTTCCCCCTTTTTCCCTTGGTATAGAGGGATTGAACCCAGGGGCCTCAAGCATACTTTGCAAGTGCTCTACCACTGAGCACTAATACTTCTGTGCTGGGTATAACTTCTTTTACATGCTGAATGCAAGGATGGAGGTTTTGCTGCCAGATTCCCCAGGCCCATGCTCCAGACTTGCCTACTGGCACTCCCTGCATCTCCCTGGTAACAATATGTTCCCATACTTAAAAGACTCTAGAGACTCCACCAGAAAACTCTTAGAGCTGATAAACACTTTCAGCAAAGTAGTAGTGTCAGTGGCAGTGAGGGGATGCACTCCCGGGTAGCCAGAGGACTTCCACCCCCTCAACAAGGACCTCCACTCAGGTGGGGCCAGGTCCTTGGCTCTGTCTAAAAAAGAAGCTCAGGATGAGTCAGAATGAAACAAAGTTAGTGAATTTATTAGTTAAGGAGAAGAGACAGTACATGCTTAGATTTAAGCATCTGCATTCAGAGAGAAAAGAGAGATGCTGAAGAAAAGAATCATAGCACACACACGAGACATGGACTCTGGCTTCTCAAGCTTGAGTAGCTTAATAGCTATAGACATGATTATGTGACTTTTGAAGTTACTGTTGCTCAAAGGATATAATTTGCATCCCAGTTCCAAGTTTAAGCAAAACAATGAGCTTGTTTACCTATTATTTCTATCTTAAAGGATTTTCTCTTTTGGTCAATCTCAATGTAAGCAGCACAACTTTATATGTATGTTGGAAAAATAGGGAAAGACAGAAAAAAAAAATAAAACCTGCTAGAATAGCTAAAATTAAAAAAATAGTAATAATACCAAAGGCTGGCAATAATGTAAATGGACTAGATCACTCATCTAATACTGCTGAGAATGTAAAAAGGTAGATCACTATAGAAAAGAGTTTGGACTTGTATCAAAATCGGGATGCACATATACAGATAAATATTCTCAGCAAAAGACATGCAAGAAGAAAGGAGACTATTGGTGGGACCTGGGGGTGGGAGAAAGGGGTCATGAGAGGGTAAGGAGGAAGTTATGTGAGCAATGTACAATAAAATGCATATATGAAAATGTCACAATGAAAACCATTAAGTTGTGCATTAAAAATTACTAATTAAAAAAAAAGAATTTCCTCCTTTGTATTTGAGGTTGTAAGGTGGATTTACAGGGTACATTGTTTAGGTTTAGGAAAGAGAGGAAGTGCCAATAAGTAAAACTTTGGTCAAAACAGACCAATAGAAGATGTTCCATTGTTTGCAGGATTTAAGATTAAGTAGAAATGTTTTGGTATGTCTTCTATTTAAGGAACTTCTCTTTAGTAAAATGAAACTATAGGGTGGTCCAGGAGGTGCACTGGATAGGTTTACAGATAAAAAAAAAAATAGAGTTTCAAAGAAGTTGTTTAGGCATATGTTGGCTACAAACATGGCCCATAATCTTATTTGTGAGGTTCTCAAAGAAGCTCAGGACTACAGAAGAGAAAGTAAGGTTCAAAGGTCACATACATTTCAACCCTAAGCATGGCTTACTGCTATTTTAACATTTTCATTTGAAACATCCCTTTCAAGGTAATGTCTCTACGTGGGCAGTCTTTACAGCAATTTTTGTATTTGTTGCATTGAAATTCTTGACAATCAGATGCTGAGACTTAAACCAGATCCTAGGGTGAAGGCTTTTTCCTTCCCATATCCCTTTACTTTTCCCTGTCTGTCTACCCTGCCTCAGCAGGATACAAAATCAATATACAGCTGGGCATGGTGGCGCATACCTATAATCTCAGTGACTCAGGAGGTGGAGGCAGGAGGATCTCAAGGTGCAGGCCAGAAGCAGCTTGCATAATTTAGCAAGACCCTGCCACAAGATAAGAAATAAAAACCAGCAGGGCTCGGTGGCGCACGCCTGTAATCCTAGCGGCTGGGGAGGCAGAGGCAGGAGGATCGCAAGTTTGATACCAGAGGCAGTCTGCGTAACTTAATGAGACCCTGTCTCAAGAAGTAAAAAAATGTGCTGGTGGCACAGATCAGTGGTTCAGCACTTGCAGAGCATGCAGGCGCAAGGCCCTGGGTTCAACCCCAAGTACCACAAAAAAAAAAAAAAAAAAAGAAAGAAAGAAAAAGAAATAAAAACCAAAATGAGAAGATGCAGCTCAGTGGTATATGTGTAAAGATCTGGGTTCAACCCCCAGTACTAGTTATCTTTCTGTTTCTTTCCTATTGTTATTGTTGTTAGGTGCTGTTAAGTTGGGTCCAACTCATGGAGACTCTGTGTACAACTGAACAAAATACTCCCCAATTCTATGCCAGGGACACAATCTTTTTTATGTTTAAGCCCATTGTTGCAGTCACTGCCAATCCACTAGTTGAATGTCTTCCTTTTTTTCATTGACCTGCCCCTCTCCCAAGGTGATGTCCTTCTCCAGGGATTTGTCCCTCTTGACAACTTGTCCAAAATATATTAGACAGTCTAGCCATCCTAGCTTCTAAGAAGCACTCTGGTTGCACTATTTCTGGGACAGATCTGTTGGTTCTTTTTGCAGTCCATGGTATATTCAATATTTGTCTCCAGCACCATAATTCAAAAGCACCAATTCTTCTCATGTCTCCCTTACTTAATGCCCAACTATCACAACCATATGATGCCACTGAAAATACCATGGCATGAGTCAGGTGCACTTTCGTCTTCAGTGTGACATCTTTACTTTTGAATACTTTATAGAGGTCTTTTGCAACAGCTTTTCCCAGTGAAATGCATGTTTTTATTTCTTGACTGTTGCTTCTGTGAGTGTTGATCATAGAACCAAGTAAAACAGAATCTTGGACAACCTCAATCTTTTCTCCATTTATTATGAAGTTGCTTACTGACCTGTTGGGGATTTTTAAAATTATATTTCTCAGCTAGGGTCCCTCATAACAGCCTGAGGGGCTGACCCCTAGTTGACCCTAGGGCTCATCTCACTCATTCAAACCAGCCCCTCCCATCGAATGAGCAAAGATGGCCCCCGGCCAGCTTGATCAGCCTTAACCACCTTAATTTTGATTGGCTCCTCTCACCACCTTGCAGGTAATAACTGTCTCTACTTGGCAGTTATGTCCGTTTGCCCACTGTACCTGCCAGCTGTGTGCCCTGATTGGCTGAACCCCACCATGTGACCCTTCCAGGACCCTATAAAAGCAGGGCTCCTGGACCCCATCATCATCCCTTGTAGCACCACCAATCCTGACCTCTCTGACCGCCACCTGAACCTCATCACCTAGACCAGCGCTCCCCACTCCAGCAAGACCATCTAGCAAGCTGGCGAGATCAAGCCCAGGGGCCCCGAAGAGCCAAAGAGCCGAAGGCATCTAGCAAGCCACGAAGAGCCTCCCAACTCCTCCCATCCTTGGGAAGGAGGGGGGTAAAGAAGGCGAGCCTCGAGAGTCAAGACCATCGGACCTCAACTGAACATCTGTGGCTGTGGCTGTGCCTTTAAGGCTGAGCTGTACCAGCATTTAGCCTGCAGCATTCCATGCTGCAGGCCTAGAGCCAGCACTTAAAGGGATAGAGCCTTGCTCTATAGGGGCTGCTTGCTCCTTGCTCTCCATTAGGGGAGCACCCCAATAAACCCTACCTATCCTTCTCTAACCATCTGAAGGTCTCCCGAGGTCCTTCTTTCCTGACATCGGCCACATTGGTATGTTGAGGTTTTGGCCCTAACTTTAGCCAGGCTAGAGCTAAAACCCCGACACTGACCCAGTTGTAAGGATTTTTGTTTTGTTGATGTTGAGGTGCCATCCATTTCTGTTTAATCTGCCATTCCTGGCGTAGTAGACCATATGATTATCTAATTCAAAATAGCCCATGCCAGTATGTTTTAGCTCACCAATGCCTAGAATTTTGATGTTTATGCGCCCTATTTCTATCTTGATGATTTCTAATTTTCCTAGATTCATACTATATACATTCTATGTCCCGATTATTAATGAATGTTTACAGTTGTCCTTCTCATTTTGAGTCATGCCACATCAGCAAATTGAGATCCTTGAGGCATTATGCCTTTCCCATCATTATACACATATATCTCAATGTATAGTTTTCATGTTTAAATTCTGCATTTAATGCTTTTTTCCCTTTCTTTTTTCTTTTTACATGTCTCACTATGTAGCCCTGGCCTGGAATTTTCTCTGCAGCCCAGGCTGGCCTTGAGCTCAGGGTAAATCCTCTGGCCTCACCCTCTCCAGTGGTGGGATTATAGGTGTCGGCCACCATAGTCAGCTTAAATAATACATTTTCAATATAGGAAAATAGGGAGATACAGATAAACAACGATCTTATTTATACCCTTCCTGATTTTGTCACTTGGATATACATTTGTATATTTTCTTGTAATAATTGGTGTCCCTCAAAAACAAAAATTAAACAAAACAAACAAACAAACAAAAAACCCAAACAAGCAAACAAAACAACGCAGCTGGGTTCAGTAGCACAAGCCTGTAATCCCAGCACTCAGGAGGCTGAGGCAGGAGGATCTCAAGTTCAAGGCCAGCCTAGGCTACCTATCAAGTTCCAGGCCAGCTTAGATTATAGAGTGAAATCCTGTCTCAAACAAACAAGCAACAAAAACCATCTCAAAACCAACAAAAACCCAACCATAAAAATAAAGTCTGGCCTTAGCTGTACAGCACAGGTGCTGATTTGTGTCACATAAAAATCTATGTGTCCTCATTTGAATTTTGACATTTAAAATCCAAATTAATGTTGTTAGAATACAGCTAAAAATTTCATTTTTGTTTCTGTTTTTTGCATGCTGGGGATTGACCCCAGGGCTTTGTGCAAGCATTCTACCACTGAGCTACATCCCCAGCCCCTAAAAGTTCTTACTTTAAACAGCATCAGTTTCAAAATAATGCAGGACTTAATTCAGGCATGCTCCTGATAAAGAGCCAAGTATTCTTTTTCTCCCTAAAAAAGAGTAGCTTTCCACTACTGCATGCTTTGAAGAGAAGAATGTTCTCCCAATTTGGCCACAAGCTTTTCATATATATCCAGTTACTTTTTAGTAAACTTTTCACTCATTCTGGCATTCTTGAAAATATTCATCAAGCATAGAGGAAGATTCATCTTCATGTCCCTTTGGCTCTTTAAATTCCAAGTCTTCTCCATATTAAAATGGCAAAATCAATGTGTTGTAATACAGTGTCCATGCTTTCCTCATTTGACTGATCAAAAGGTGAAAATTAAACCATGCTGTAATCATCAATCAGTCCTCAGCTTTAGCCAATGTTTTGAATGCTTTGCTACATAAGTCACTTGTCAAATTTTTCTTTTTTGGGGGGATACTTGGGGGTCGACCTGAGGGCCTTGCACATACTTTGCAAGTGTTCTGCCACGGAGCTGCACCTCCAGCCCATTTTGTATTTTTTATCTTGAGACAGGGTCTAAGTTACACAGGCTCCCTCTGGCCTCTAACTCGTGATCCTCTGGGCTCTATACACAGATATTCCCTAGGGACAAAGGTCGTTGGTTCCCTTATGTACTCAAGCACCTAGAAGTTTCTGAGGCACATAGTAGTTCTTAGTTTCATTTCTCTTCCTTCCTTTCTTTCTTTCTTTCTTTTTTCCTTCTTCGTCCTCTTCTTCTTCCTCTTCCTACTCCTCGTCTTCCTCCTCCTCTTTCTTCTTTTTTTCAGTATTTGGGGGTTGAACCCAGGGCCTCATGGATGCTATGCAAATGTTCCACCACTGAGCTGTATCCTGACCCCTCTAAAAAACTTTCTAATTTTAAGACAGGGTCTCACTGTGCAAGCTGCCACTGGCCTCGAGTTCACAATCTGCCTGCCTCAGCTTATCCCCAGCCCCAGTTGCTGAAATTATACACATGAACCAGCTTTCCTTCTTCTTCCTTTTTTCTTTTCTTTTTCTTTCTTTTCTTTCTTTCTTTCTTTTCTTTTCTTTTCTTTTTTTTGTTTGTTTTGTTTTTTGTTTTTTTACTTTTATTTTTACTCTGGACTTCAACTTGTGATTCTGTTGCTACAGTCTCCAAGTGCTGAGCTTGTAGGTATGTGCCATCATGCCCAGCAAAATTGCTAATTTTGATTTATAAAGCACATAATGTCCTACAGGGTAAAAATAACTTTTTAAATTCTCATTTACTTAACAGAAGAAATAATCACTCTCTGTTATCAGTCTCATACAGTTGCAAAATATCTGGGCTTTAATCAACAGCAAAGTTACATTCACCAGAGGCAAAGGCATTTGCTAATACTAGCAATTTCACAACATTCTTTATCAAATTATTTAAAACATTTTTAAGACACAGAGTTTTGTTACATTGTCCAGGTTGGCTCCACACTCCTCAGCTCAAGTGATCCTCTTGCCTCTACCAAGTAGCTAGGACTATATCCTTTTGTAGACATCTTGGAGCACAGGTGTAAGTACATTGTCAGAGTAAATGCCAGGAAGTGAAATTTCTAGACATATTAATTTTGATATTTTGAAGGCCTTTCATTTCTAATTTCGAGACTACCAATTTGCCATTACAAAAGTTATACTGATTTACCTTTCTGCTAACAGCATATGAGCAGTAGTTGTTTTTCACATCATTTCTAATACACTTTTTGACATGAAAATACCAATCTGCTTTAAGGAAATAAAATAAGCCAGGTGTGGTGGCGCATGCCTGTCATTCCAGTGACTCATGAGATGGAGGCAGGAAGATCGCAAGTTTGGGGCGACAGGCAGGCTACGTAATTTAGTGAGACCTTGTCTCAAAATAATAAGTAAAAAATGGGCTTGGGGTACAGCTTAGTGGTAGCGTGTTTGCAAAGCATGAGCAAGTCCCTGGGTTTAAACCCCAGGACTAAAAAAAGAAAGAAAGAAAGAAAGAATGAATGAATGAATGAATGAAAGAAATAGGAAAGAAAAGAGTTTATTCTGACCCAAATGTGGATGACCATGGCCTGAGAACACAGATTCCAGTTTCTCTGAATGTCATGTTGCACTAAGAAAAAGAAAAGGTTATTTGAGCTATTAGAGTCACAGAGAAGAAAGTCATGAGCACACGTGGTGGTGTGTGCCTATAATCTCAGCACTGGGATGGCTGAGCCAGGAGGATTTCCAGGAGTTCGAGGCCAGCTAGGGCTACACAGCAAGTCCCAGGCAGGCCTCACTTACAGAGTGAGCCTGTGTGTCAAAAACATAAAAAATCAATCCAAGCCAGACAAATAAAGAACAGAAAGTCATGAACCAATGCATTTATAAAACACACAGGTAGGGTCATGAGGTAGGTATATACAGCAAGGTGAAGAAATCTACAAGATTTAGATGTTATCTTTATCACATTCTTAGCTTTAGGGTTGGTGGAGGGTAGATATGTCAAGCTTACCATTTATTCTAAGACTTTTATTTAAAACTCAAGAGGATGTTAGTTCAGAGACAGAGGTTGATATTGAGTGGCTATTAAAAGGACTAATGATAGCCCAAGATAATTTTGGCTCTTGACCTACTTTCCTTTTCTCCACAATCACATGAAATCTACTCAGCCAACGTCAAGCAGTCTGTAGGATCTTTCATATAGACATAGCTTCTGAGAACTTCAGTTTACACAATGTTATTGAGCTGTTTACTATGTGCCAGTTTTGTAGATAAAAATAGCACCTCATTGTAATTTCATTTTGTCTTGTTATAAGAGTTAACTCTTTCCCATATTTTTATGTAATTACTTTTTCTTCTATCATAAGTTGTCATTTCATACTCTTTGCCTTTACAAATATTAGCCCTAGGGGGTGAATATGATGAAGGTACATTATATGCATGTATAAAAAGTCATAATAAAACCCATTACTTTGTGCAATTAGTGTATGCTAATAAAAAAATGAAAAAATGAAAAAAAAAATTAGCCTGTATGCTCTTGGGGAAAATTGGGGAGCACAGGTAGGCAGACGCAGCGCTCTGGGCCAGGAATCTGGCAGCACAATCTCTGTCCTTGTATTCCACGTATAAAAGAATTTACATCCAACACAGAGGTTATAGTAGAGACTATAGAAAAAGTTTATTAAATAGAGTACACCTTTAAGGAATAATTATAGGGAAATCTGAGGCTCCTGGAGAAGCTTAGGTAGCTCTGCAAAGAACTTGGGAAAACTTGTGCTCCCTGGGTGAATTGGCATAAGGATGCTTCTGTTCCTCAGCAGAAGGTGAAGAAGCCAGAGAACAGAAGAGTTAAGCAGGCTTTTAGAAGGAAAGGTGCCTTGGACAGACAGAGAAGATGGCGGGCCCGAGAGAAGGGAGAGATGTGTACGTGGTTGCTGGAGAGAGAGAAGAGAAAAACGGCAGAGAAAATGGAAGAGAGGTGTGAAAGAAGAGAGAGCTTATGGGAGGAGCGAGAGTGGGTACATGTTCCCTCTAGTTTTATTCAAACTAGGGCACATCCAGTGTGACATCAGCCTTCGGTGGCCTGCTCTCAATATGAGGTGGGCTTGGTGTCCTTATTTTGTAAGTGGCTTAATGACTTGGATAGGATGTGGGACCCATTAGAAAACATCCTTCCAATGTCCTCAGAGATGCAAGTGGCTTTTTCATCATGGTGGAATGGCAGGAACCATTTTAATCCCCTTTTCCTCCATATTGCCTGCTAATGCCTAAGCTGACTGCCTAACAGTCTGTCATATGTGTTTCCAATTTTTTCACAGCTTCATACATTCCTAACACTACCTCTACCATTTGCTAGTTGTGTGACCTTGAACAAATTACTTAACCTCTCCAAGTCCAAGTCTTTTATGTACCTGTAGAATAGGAGTAATAACACATCCTTTAATCCCTGTTCAAAACCCTGAGATGGATACTTTAGATTCCATTATCTTTCAGCACATATATAATCTATGAAAGAAAATGCTCAGGAGTCTGGGTTCTTTCACACATTATTTTCAAACATATTTCCACAAGAAACATATATGAATGTACTAGGTAGACCTACTTAGGCCTAGAAATGACCTCATGTCAGTTAAGGTTTGCCATCAAATGAGCTACATCAAACTTTGAATTTTCAGAGCTTTTAGGAATTTGGAACTATGATTGTGGAATGTGGTGTCTTCTTCATAAGGTTGTTGTGAAAGATTAGATTAAAATTGTTAAGTGTCTGTGTTACTGGCAGTGCAACAGAGATGCCACTCAGTGTGGCTGCCTAGCCTAGAGAAAGACAGAAAAGAATCACAGTATTAGTCTAAGTCATGAATGTGGCCCTCTTAAGAGAAGAGAGCGTTGCTGGACATGATGATACACGCTTTTAATTCCAGTGACTCAGGAGGCAGAGGCAGGAGGATCACAAGTTTGAGGCCAGAGGCAGTCTGCATAATTTAGCGAGACCCTGTCACAAGACAAAAAAAGGGGCAAGGGTGTTGCTCAGTGGTAGAATGCTTGTAAAGTATGCACAAGGCCCTGGGTTCAGCTGAGAAGTTGAACTTAGGGCCTTGCACATTCTAGGTAAGTCTAGATAAGTGCTCTACCACTGAGCTGCACCTCTAGTCCTCTATTTATTTTTAGATTTTGAGACAGGGTCTCCCCTAAATTGTGCTGGCTACCTATGGCCACAAACCCGAGATCCTCCTGCCTTAGCCTATCAAGTTGCTGGGATCACAAACATGCGACACAGTACCTGTTTTTGTTTTTTTGTTTTTCTTTTTTTAAAGAGACCTCCATCTTACTTTGGGAGAAGCACCTGGCAATTCACTCCCAAGGCAATCCCGAAACAGCCATTGAAAACCCTGTGAAGGTCGCTATGAGTCGGATACCCACTCGATGGCACCTAACAAAAACAACCATCTTACTTTGAATACATTTGTTGATGTCTTTCTCTACATTGCCTTATCTCTTTTTTTTTGCCCTCTGGATAAGTATCTGTCTAATCTCACACTCTCCCTTGGCCTCACCTTTCCTATATGCAAGTCAAGCAGGAAATGCTGCACATGACAGGCACTGAAGAAATATGTACTGAGGACAACTAAAAGGGTTTGGACTCAGACAGAAAGAGAAGTAGCTTCTAATACTTTGCTTTATCTGCTTCTTTGTTTCACTTGTCGCTTCTTCCTTGGAAGCTCACCATGCTTGGCTCTCTTTGACTGGAAGGAGGTATGATCTGGCTTACTAAATATTTCTTTTGCTGCCTAACTGGTTTATTCTGTTGTCTTCCAACTATGGTCCTGTTGCATCTTCATTCCCTGAATTACACTGCAAACCTGCAGGGGTCCGCAGAGTTCCCTGAGAACCACTGCATCAGGCAGGTCTTTAGCTAACAAGCTTTTATTTAAACAGAAACAGTTACCACCAATCTTGATATATAATGGACCAATATTCCCGGTGTTAAACCAGCCCAAAATCTACTGTTTGGAAGTGTGGCAACACAAATATTCACTAACACAATATTGCAGAAATGTTGTAACAAGTTTGACTTTGTGGAACTTTACTCCTAGAACTTCAGTTATGTATGTATGTATGTATGTATGTATGGGAACGTATGTAGTGCTGGGGATTGAATCTAGAGCCTAATGTCTGCTAGGCAAGTGCTCTACCACTGAGATACATTCAGAGTCCCCTAACCCTTTCTATTTGAAATGGAGGAAAGCAAGGCCTAGTAAAACAAAGAAACCTGCCCAAGGGCAGATCAGGGCTAGAAATCAAGCTCTTGATAGTCTAAAGAATTCGTCACATCTTCTTAGGTTAAAGATGAAATGCTAAACCTCCCTTGTTTGTGAATCTTTGTTACCTGAAATTTTCAGGCTGAAACCACCCCTCCCCCATGATTTAGACTTTCCAAACTAGTCAGCTGCAAACAATGACAGTGCCCTTACTTACAAATTGCAAATCAAAGGCTGACACCTGCTGACATTCGCGAGGTGTTTTGGTTGCTTTCACTAAGGCTGGGATGAAATTCATACCCAGGCCTGCAATGGAC
>VMDO01015712.1:0-50104 GCA_007922755.1 Pedetes capensis
AGGACATCATGTTTGGGAGAGTGGCGGGTCAACACAAAAGAGGAAAACCCTCCACCAGATGGATGGACACAGTGTCTGCAACAATGGGCTTAAACATAAATAAGATCATCTGCCTGGCACAGAATCTGCAAGTGTTTCGATCTGCTGTACATAGGGTCGCTATGAGTCGGACTCTACTCAACGTCACCTAACAACAACAGTGGGCTATATGGCAAGACCCTGTCTCAAAAGAGAAAAAAAATCTCTCTCAGATTGTCATAGCATTTTGTGGAAAAAGTGGGAGAAATAAGCTTTCAGGAAGCAAATCAAAGCTTCACATTTTAAGCCATGCACAGTGGCACACACCTGTTATTCCAGCAACTCAAGAGGCTGAGGCAGGAGGATCGCAAGTTCAAGGCCAGAGGCATCCTGCGTAATTTAAGGAGACCCTCTTTCAAAATAAAAAGTAAAAAATGGGCTGAGGATATGACCACTGGTAGAGTACTTGCAAAAGTGTGTATGAGGCCCTGAGTTCAACCCCTTGTATCACAAAAAAAAAAAAAAAAAAAAAAAAAGTCAGTATATCTTGCAGTTAAATCTAAAAAGCAAGTTGCTTTTGCTACTGCAAATCAACTTGAACACATTAATTTCAGCTGTCGGTCAGGCTGCTCAGCCTGCAGATTATGGCTGGCCTTAAAATAGACCCAGAAAGGAAAGGCTACCATGGCTTGACCCAGAATGATCACCTGGTTATTCAACATGGTTGGTGGCTGCTTGTGCTTGTCCATTCTTGTTTTTTGAGTTTTGGTTTTTTGCTTTGTTTTGTTTTTATGATTTTTGAGACAGGCTCTCACTATGTAGCACCGGCTGGCCTCGAACTTGTCATCGTCTGCCTCCACCTCCTGAGTGCTGTGGTTATTGGTATGCTCCACCATGCCTGACCTCATTCATTCTTAAGTGGCTTCAGGAAAGTATAAGTCATTACGATTTTCACCATCATCATCAATAACAAATCTATATAATACCATAGTTAATATATATAGAAAATTTACTATGAGCATTTTCTGAGGTATTTATAGATACTAACTCACGAAACCACAGTCCCATGACATAGTACTGTTGTTATTCCCATTTACAGGTGAGGAAACTGAGGTGCAAGAGGTTAAGTGACTTGTTTAAGGCCACACACTTATGAAGTAGAAGAGGCAGAATTCAGACCCAAGGAATGTGACTCTAATATCCAAGCATATAACTAATAGTCCACACAGCAAAGACACTATTCTGGGAGCTTCAGTAAGCAAGGCAATCACTCTTAGCCTGTTTTGGATTACAGACTCCTTTGGACATCTATAGTAACTCTTAGAAAACTAAATACATATTCAAATGCTTACAGATTCTCAGAAACTGCCCCTACTCCTCCAAGGTCATGAATTTACCTTTATGATTCAAATCCTTGTTAAGAATTCCTATTCCAGCTAGGCACCATGGCACACATTTGGAATCCCAGTGACTCAGGAAATTGAAGCAGAAAGATCACAAATTCAAAGCCAGAGGCAGCCTGTGCAACTTAGCAAGACAGTATCTCAAAATTTTAAAATAAAGTAAAAAGAGGGGTTGGGAGTGTAGCTCAGTGATAGACCACTTATCTACCATACACAATGCCCTGGGTTCAACCCCTGAGTCCTGAGGGGGGGGAAGCTATTTTAGTTAAAACATCACATGACCCTAATAATATATATAATGTTCAGGTTCTTATGTACTAGGTAAATTTAACTTTAAAAAAGAATTCCCATTCAGCACAGTCTGCTTAAAGTAATAAAACACTTTATCACTACCAAAAAAAAAAAAAAAAAAAAAAAAGGACTTTTAAAGATCTAATGACTCTATGACCTTTGGATTCAGGGTAACAATAATAATACTGTAAGCCTTAAATAGGACCATGTCATCAAAATTCAAGAATCGGACGCTTTTTTTACTTCCAATAAGCATAATATTTATTAGGCATACCTTCAGTTGTTTTGTTACATTATTGTTGCTGTTAGGTAACTTCCAGTCAGGTCTGACTCATAGCGACCTGATGTACAACAGAACAAAACACTCCCTGACACTGTGCCATGCCCAGCACCATGTCAGTGTTTCTCTGCTATTCATAGGGTTTTGAATAGCTGATCCTTTGGGAATTGTACTGGGAATGGGCTGCCAGGTCCTTCTCCCATTTCTTGCATAATGTGCAACAAATTACAATATTGTGCGGCTAAATTATATGCAAAGTAGGAAGAAACTATAAATCAGATAATGTAATATTTCTATTTATAATTCTGCAAGGAAGAAGTAACAAATCAGAGTTTACAAACATCTCCCTAAAGTGTGTGTGGAAAGTGATAAACACTGTGCTATTTGATACAAAATGGCTAACCTTCATCTTCAGAAACTGAGCCTGACATCTACACATAAGAGCTAGCCTTTTTTTCCTTTGATTACTGGTGGATTGAGCCCAGTGCCTCGAGCATACTAGGAGCCCTCAGCCATTTTTTATTTTTTATTTTGAGACAGAGTCTTGCTAAATTCCACAGGCTGGCTCTGGCTTCAAATCTGCAGTCCTCCTGCCTCAGCCTCCCAAATCTCTGGGATTCGAGGCATATCCCATGGCTCCTGGTTAGAACTGTGGCTGCTTTTTTTATGCTTTGCTTTTTAATTTAATTTTTTGTGCAGGGGATTGAACCTAGAGCCTCATATTTGCCAGGCAAGTGCTCTACCACTGAGCTATATCCTCAGTCCCTGTGGCCACTTTTAAATAATAAACTTTTCCTCTTTTTTTTTTTTTTTTTTTTTTTTTTTTTTTTTTTTTTTTTTTTTTTTTTTTCCTCCTTGAGACAAGGTTTTGCTTTGTAGCCCAGGTTGGCCCTGAATTTGCAATCCTTCTGCCTGAGCCTCTCAGGTGCCAGGATTACAGGCATGGGTCATGGCTCCAGGCCCACGTATTGACCACCACCCATTTTCAGACTTAAGTAATTTGAGCTCTTCTCCAACTAACTTTTGAGCTCCATTGCTATTCATCAGTTCATCCATCAATTAAATACTAAATGTGGCATCTCTAAACAGCTGGTGTTCATTTAAATTTATCTGAATAAGAAACAAATTAGAGTGCAATCCATACCAATGTGGGAAAGGATGCCTAACATACAGGATATATCTGAAAATAACCTTAGAACACATCAAATAATGTGAAACAAATGCAAACCAAGACAATTTAGGTTGCCACCATGTCAGTTGGACATATAACCAGACAGGGAGAGATGATTCAGTTATTCTGTTAAGAAATTTAGAGATTGGCTGGGTGCTGTGACACACTTATAATCCTAGTGACTTGGGAGGCTGAGGCAAAAGAATCAGGAGATTGAGGCCAGAGACAGCGTGCAAAACTTAGCAAAACACTCTCAAAATAAAAAACAAAAAAGGAGCTAAAGGTGCAGCTCAGTGGTAGAGCACTTTGTCTAGCATGCACAAAGCCCTGGTTCAACATCCCAGTACTGGAAAGAGGTGGGGGGGGGGGGAAGAAACTTGGAGACTGAAAGTGCAAAACAATGATTTTAGAAGACCTTGCTAACAGTAGAAGCAAAGAATAGGAAAGCTCTTACTTTCTTTTGGCCGGTGCTAAGAACGGTTGTTAGCCAATGTGGTGGCACATGCCTATAATCCCATCAACTCGGGAGGCAGAGGTAGGAGGATTGAAAGTTTGAGGCCAGAGGGAGCCTGTGTAATTTAGCAATAACCAGTCTCAAGACAAAAGATTAAAAAGAGTCTAGGGGTATGGCTTAGTGGTAGATTGCTTGCAGAGTATGCATGAGGCCCTGGGTTCACCCCCAAATACCACAAAAAAAAAAAAAAAGAAGAAGAAGAAAAAGAAAAGGAAGGAAGGAAGGAAAGAAGGAAGGAAGGAAAGAAGGGAGGGAGGGAGGGAAGCAGGAGGGAAAGAAGAAGGAGAGAAAGGGAAAAAATGAAAACATCTTGTCAGTACAGTGTGGTACACCTGTAATCTCAGTGATGTGGGAGGCAAAGGCAGGAGGATCACAAGTTGCAGACCAGAGGCAGCCTGCATAACTTAGTGAGACCCTGACTCAAAATAAAAAAAAAATTAAAAATGGCCTGCGGGTGCAGCCCAATGGTAGAGCACTTGCAAAATAAGTGTGAGGCCTTGGGTTCAACCCCTAAATACCACAAAACAAACCCAGTTGTTTATACGCTGTAGAGTTACAAATCTGTCTTATGATACTTCCCCTATTTTAATACTGTTTTACAAACTGCACTAATGCATGTTTTTCAAGGCTGGGCTCAGATCAAAGGAAGGCTATAGCTGGCTGAACAGGCTAATTAGACATTTTATAAATACCATGTGACTTCATTATGGGACATCAGCAAATCTCTTAAGAGTTCATAATGCTACTCTACTGGGAAAAGCTTAGCTATAGAGAATGCTGTCATATGTCTGTATTGGCATCTTCTTTCAGCCCCAGTTTAGTCAATACCTACAATTATACTTTGGAGATTTCAACACAGGCTTTGGCAGACCTTACCTTCATTATGTGCTTTCTTATCTTCTTGGACTACTGCAATAAATTCCTAACTGATCTCACTGCCACTAATCCCACCACTTTATAATCCTGCTTCCAAGATTTTCAAGGTGAACTAAATTCAAAAAAGTTTCAAAGAGCCAGGCACAGTGGCATATGCCTATAATCCTAGCTACTTGGGAGGCTGAGGCAGGAGGATAGGTGCAAGTCCAAGGCCAGCCTGGGAGACCCTCTCTCAAAAACATGGGTTGGGCACCATGGTGAATATTTGTAATCCCAGCAATTTGGGATATGGAGGCAGGAGGATCATAGGTTCAAAGCCACAGGCAGCCTGTATAATTTAGCGAGAACTTGTGTCAAAATAAAAAGTAAATGGGCTGGGGGATGCAGCCAAGTTGTCGAGCACTTAGAAAGTATGTGCAAAGCGCTAGGTTCCTCCCCCAAGTACCACAATAAATAAATCAATTAATGAATAAAAAAATTAAAAAAAAAAAAGAGCCAGGGGTGCAGCTCAGTGGTGGGACACTTGCCTAGCATGCCCAAGGCCTTAGGTTCAACCCCCAGTATCACCAAAAAAGAAAAAAGAAAAACACCAAAAGCAAGAGACAAAAACCTTCAAAGGCTCTCAAGGCCCAAATTCCTTTAAGTTGAAATCCAAGGCGGTCCATGTTGTTGTTTTATCAATGGCTGATTGTTTCAGGATTGCCTCGGGAGTGGATTGCCATGGGAGTGGATTGCCACATCTCTCTCCCAGTTTTGTGGTACTGGGAATTGAACCCAGGACCTCAGAGACTGCAGAGCGGGCCTCTACTAACTGAGCTAAATCCCAGTCCCTCCCTAATATGCTATTTCAGAAATTTACTCTCATTACTCCATGTACCACGTACTACCAACAGCCAAACCCACTGTTTACCATTTCCAGAATATGCCATTCACTTTTTGCCTCTCTATTATTTATTCCTTAGAAATCATTCCTTGAAAATCCCTTACTTCTTGTTAACTGGGGAGGAAGTCCTTCCTGGTACAGCAACTAAAAATGGGCCCTCATTTTGGAAATTTACCCATCCTTGTTGTTGTTGTTAGGTGCCATTGAGTCAAGTCCAACTCATAGAGACCCTCATAGGATTTTCAATAGCTGATTGTTTTTTGTTTTTTTTTCAGGATTGTTTCAGAAATGTGCTGCTACATCATTCTCCCATTTTTGTGGTGCTGGGGATCAAACCCAGGGCCTCTGCACAGAGCAGCACTCTACCAACCCCAGCCCTAAATCATCCTATTAAAAGTTAATTAATAATTCTTATTTTGTCACAATTAAAAAATGTTTTAGTTGGATGTGGTGACAAATGCCTGTAACCCCAGCAGTAAGGAGGTGGAGGCAGGGGAATCTCAAATTCAAGGCCAGCCTAAACTCCATAGCAAGATCACGTCTAAGAAAAAAAAATATATGGGAGCAAGTTGATTAAAGAATGGCACAGAGGTGGTTTTTGAGGTATAGTAGTGTTCTATTTCTTGGTTTGGGTATTTTATTGCTGTTTCTTAAACTGCACCTTTTTAAAACTTATTCACTAAATATAGAGAGCTCACTTTACATCAGGCATATGCTGAGTGTTGAAAATAAAACATGGCCAAGTTAGACAAGGTGCCAGTCCTCGTGGAGGATATTTTAGTGAGAATGTTGGCGTGAATTAAAGAATTATGAATTCCAGCTGGCCATGATGGCACATGCCTGTAACCCCAGCACTCAGGAGGCTGAGACAGGAGGATAAAGTTTGAGGCCAGCTTGGACTACACAGTGAGCTCCAGGCAAGCCTGGGTTATATATTGAGGCCCTATCTTAAAAAAAAAAAAAAAAAAAAAAAAAAATGAATGACAATGTCTCTTTTGTGTAAATGAAGAAAACAATCCTAAAACCCACATGGAAAAGCACGGGCTCTCTAGGCACAGTGGTAATCACAGCACTTGGAAGCTGCATTTTTGAGGCCAGACTGCTTTGCATAGAGAGTTCCAGGTCAGCAAGGGTTACATAGCCTGCACAACCTAATGAGAACTTGTCTCAAAATAAAAATAAAAAAGAAGACTAGGGGGTGGCTCAGTGGTAGAGCACTTGCCTAGAATGTGCCAGGCATTGGGTTCAACTCCCATATTGCAAAAAAGTCAGAATGTATCTGAAGAATAAATAGGATGAAAAGTGGTGGCTTAAGGGATTTTTAGATATGTTCATAATGTTTTAATTCTTTGGCAAACAAGAAAAAAATGAAGTATATATGACAAAATGGTGTAATAATTGTAAATTCTGGTTTGCAAGAATAGGAATATTTGTTAAATAATTTATGTATTCTATATTGTTATATTAGTTCTTAAATTTTAAAAGTACAAATTTCTGAAAATTATAAACATATACATATTTTATGTCGTTTATATGTTTGACACCTTTTATCTTTTTATAAATAGTATTTAAGGACAATTAAGGAGTCTGAAGGGCTGGAATTGGTAGAGTGCTGCTTTGAGGCCCTGGGTTTGATCCCCAGCACCAAAAAAATGGGAGAAGGACCTGGCAGCCCACTTCCGAAACAGTCCTGAAATAATTAGCCATTGAAAACCCTATGAATAGCAGAGAAGCACTGACGTAGTGCCAGGAATGGCACAGCATCAGGAAGTGTTTTGTTCTCTTGTACATAGGATCACTATGAATGGGACCCAACTCAACAGCAGCTAATAACAATAACAACAACAGTAACAAAGAATCTGAAGAACAATCTAAAAATGTGGCTTCAAGTCATCTATGTCATATAAATAATCCCTACTAAAATCAGTACTTTATTAGAGCTACAAACCCACCTCATGCATGGAGAACCACTATTTTTGTTCTCTATTCTCCCATTTCTAGATTCTAATAAAAAAAAATGGTAAATTTTCAGATTTCCTGTCCTTAAGAGTTTAAGTCCAGGATAGAATTCAGGGTAACCAAGTCAGGAGCATTCTATTTGAAGTAAAGTCAAGAGCCGAGTGCCAAGGTGTACACCTATAATCCTAGCAACTTGGGAGGCAGAGGCAGGAGGACGGTGAGTTCAAGGCCAAAGGCAGCCTGCAGAATTGTTAACCTTGTATCAATTTAAAAAATAAAAAAGGGGCTAAGGGTATAGCTCAGTGGGAGAACACTTGCAAAGTATGTGCAAGGCCCTGGGTTCAGCCCCCTAGTATTGAAAAAAAAAAAGTTAAGTCAAAGTCATTTTATAAACCAGGTGTGGTGTACCTATAATCCCAGCAGTGGGGACGCTGAGGCAGGAGGATTGACATGAGTTGAGGCCAGTCAGGTCTACATAGTGAGTTCCATGGCAGCCTGGCTTACGCTATGAGACTCTGTCAAAAAAAAGTCAACTTGTGCGGATTTTTTTCTTGGATTTGTTTGATATTACTGTTTTCACTTTGCCATCATAGGGCTGGATTCAGTTTGGAACATGTAAGCTTGTGGACAGGACTACAGCCAAACGCCAAGTAGACCAAAGAAGCTGAAGAAAGAAATCCAGATGCAGAGGCATAACTTAAAACTGCCAGCATTCTGGGGTTCTGGAAAGTTTAGCAATAGTTAGGGCAGAGGTTGTTCTTAAGAACGAGGGTCGGGTGGTCTATGTGGCAGATGGCTTACAAGTGTTGGCTTTGGGATGAGATTAAAAGTCAAGCTGTGGCAATAGTGTAATTGCTGGCAATCTGGGCATTAATGGCAGGACCCCAGGATGTATGCAGACCCAATATTCTGAGGACAGGGAGTGATAATAGCCAGGAAGGATTTTTGCATTAGTCAGAACTTGTTTGGTTGCTGATAACAGAAAATCAGAAATTGGGTAGTTTTGACTTTTGAACCAATGGGATCCAGGATTTTTTTTTTTTTTTTTTTTTTTTTTTTTGCAGTACTGAGAGGTTGAACCTAGTGCTTCATGCGTACTTTTTGCATGTGTTCTACTACTGAGCTGCACCCCAGCCCCTTTTTAATTACTATTAGTTTTTATCTTGAGACAGAGCTTCACCAAATTATGCAGACTACCTCTGGCCTCGACCCTGCTATCTTTCTGCTTCCACCTCCTGAGTTTCTGTGATTACAGGAGTGGCTGAGATCTAGGATTTAAATGACATAATCAGAATTGTTTTTCAAGCCAACCATGGTGCTGCACACCTGTAGTCCCATCTACTTGAGAGGCTGAAGCAGGACGATCACAAGTTTGGGACACATAGAACTGTTTTTCACATTCCATCTGTTAGTTGAATTATGGTTGCTAGAGATAAATATTGAATATACCACGAACTGCCAAAAAAGCCAACAGATCTGTACTAAAGAAGTGCAACTAGAGTGCTCCTTGGAAGCAAGGATGGTTAGACTGCATCTTACATATTTGGACAGGATATCATGTTTGGGAGAGTAGCAGGTCAATGAAAAAAACAGAAGACCCTCAACTAGATGAATTGACACAGTCTCTGTAACAACAGGCTTAAACATAAAAAAGATTGTGTGCCTGGCACAGTGTCAGGGAATGTTTCGTTCTATTGTACATAGGGCTGCTATGAGTCAGACCAGACTCAACAGCACCTAACAACATCAGTGTTAGTAAGGTTTGCTGTGATCATCTACGTAATGAGTGTCTCCCAAAATCTCATTGCTGTGTAACAAGTAACTTCAAAATCACACAGATGACTTCTGACAACAGATGTGTGGAGTTTTCTCCCACATGACAAGCAATCAACAATCAATTCTGCAGCAGACACCAGCTGGATGACCTCTAATCCAATTCAGTTCTGACACTGTCTACCTGGAGATAGCACTGATATTAGTCTTCCATCACTGTGACAAAATACCTGAGAAAAACAAGATGAAGAAGGGAATGTTACCCCAGGACTTGGGAGGCAAAGGTTTGAAGCCAGCCTGATCTATGTAGTGAGTTCCAGACCAGCTGGGGCTACACAGTGAGATCTTGTCTCAAAAAACAAAAACAAAGACAAAATTAAAAATTAAATTAAATTAAAAAAGGAAGAGAAGTATTTCTTTTGGCTCATTTTCTCAGAGGATTCAATCCATTGCTATGGGCATTTAGTGAAGTGGAGCATTATGATGGTAAGAACATGTGGGAGAAGAGGCTGCTCACCATATGCAGCCAGGAAGCAGAGGAGGAAGACCTGTCCCAGGACAAGCTATACCCTTCAAAGGCATGACCCCAGTGACTCACTTCTTCTGCCTTGCCCCATCTCCTAATCACCAGTTAGCTATACACTAATTAGTGGATTAATCCATGGATTAGGGCCATCAGATACAGTCACTTCTCAATAGTGTCACCAGCTGGGAACCAAGCCTTCAACATAGGAGCTTCTCAGGGGAGACACTTCATATCCAAACCATAACAGCATCAGTTCTCCCCTCCCCCCACTTCGGATGCCATTCACAAGCCCCAGGCTGTTTTTCTTTTGCTTCTGACCAACTAGCTATAAATTGTTATTGCTATTGTTAGGTGCTGTCAAGTTGGTATCTGACTCATAGCGACCCTCATAGGGTTTTCAATGGCTGACTGTTTTGGGATTGCCTTGGGAGTGAATTTCCAGGTCCTGCTCCCATTTTTGCTGTGCTGGGAATTGAACTCAGGACCTCAGAGACTGCAGTGCAGCACTCTACCAACTGAGCTAAATCCCAACCCTTAACTAGCTATAAATAGGGGTTCCCATAATCTCGTCCTAGGTTCTGATAATTTGCTTGAGCAGTTCATAGACCTTGGGGAAACACCGTATATTCTTAATTCTAATTCAAACCCTTTCAGCAGTTTTTGAGAGCTACAAAATGAGATGCAGAATAGAATCACATGTGGATTGGATTTATGCTCACACAAAAGGGCGCAGATTAGAATTGGGACTATGCAGTACTTACATTTACTGGTTTATTGTAAAAGATATAACAAATTATGCAGATTAAGAAATGCTCAGGAATAGGGGGAGGAGTTCAGAGTTCTTCTGCTACTCAATAGCCTCCACTATGCATTCAGTCATTTGGAAGCTGAGAACTCTGCCCTTCAGGGTTATTATGGAGACTCTATTACATAGGCATTATTGCTAATAGACTGGGTGGGGAAACCCAGCAAGCCCTCTCTGTCCAGTATTCTTGGACTCTATGTGTAGCATTCCTCCTTCCAGATTACAAAACAAGACCCTTCTGGAATGAGGAGGGTCTTACAATCTACCTAATTTTAATGGCTTCCCTTAGGGAGGGAATCAGAAGCCAGGAACTGTGACCAATACCAACATAGGTATATCACAATACCACAACTGATCATTTCAGCCATGATCTGTTGGTGGGAACAAGTCATACAGCCAAACCCAAAGTTATTGGACAGGGATTTAAATTCCATTTACTCTAGTGGGAGACACTACAAAGTCATGGCAAAAGACTGAAGTGTTTTCTTTCAGGGAAGGAGTGAGGAGCTGAGAACTACTGTCCATCTACCACTCTACCTCTGGACTTGGCCTGGCTCCATGCCTGCAAGGACAAGATGTTTATTCATTGTTCCTGCTTCACATTCTCCAAGTTTTGCTGTTGTTAGGTGTCCACGAGTTGGGTCCAACTCATAGTGACCCTATGTACAACAGACGATATACCACCCAACACTGTTGTCAGGGCTTCTCTGCTATTCATAGGGTTTTCAATGGCTGGTTGATTTTTGGGAGTGGGTTGCCGGGTCCTTCTCCTAAGCCTACAACACCTGGTGTTCCCAGGCCGTCTCCCATCCAAGTATTAACCAGGCCCAACCCTGCCTAGCTTCTGAGATCTGATGGGATTGGATGCCAGGCTGCAGGCTTTCTCCAAGTTTAGCAACCCTAGTGCGCAGAGACCATCTTTCCAGGTAACTGTAGATAAAGGGAAAAAAACTTGAAAAAAAACTCTGCCGGGGCTAGTGTGGGTTCATAAGGATCCCTGAGCCAATCGCCATAGTAGGGAGAATGAAGTCCTTCTGATTGGCCAGCCTAGGGTACCTCTCAGCACCTTGTTATCTGGGAGTTGGGAATAAGGTAGGTCAGCTTTGAGAGCCTCCCCAGCATGACTCAGAATTATAGAAGGGTGCCGAAAGGAACCAGCGCTGGGCAGACAGACATAGGCATGGCAGGCTCTGATGGAAACTAGGAAACTAGATGCCTAGGCAGAGAATTTTGCGGAGTCAACATGCATGAAGCAGGGAAGGAATGCTAGGCCCTGCGCACCTGAGTTACAGCAGTGGGACTTAGCTGAAGTTCCTAATGTGC
Organism: Pedetes capensis; assembly: GCA_007922755.1. Taxonomy (NCBI): domain Eukaryota; kingdom Metazoa; phylum Chordata; class Mammalia; order Rodentia; family Pedetidae; genus Pedetes; species Pedetes capensis. The sequence continues at coordinate 11,823 of VMDO01015712.1, forward strand.
ATCCTGTGTTGTGAACTGGCCAAGGCCTAGAAGAAACATTAAGCCTGTGAAGCTTTAAGAATTAGAAAAAAATCATCCAGTCTGGGAGTGGTACTGCATGCCTGTAAACCCAGTGACTCAGGAGGCAGAGGCAGGAGGATTGCAGGTTCAAGGTCAGAGCCAGTCTGTGCAATTTAGTGAGACCCTATCTCATGATAAAAATAATTAAAAAGGGGGCTCAGAGTGCAGCTCAGTAGTACAGCACTTGCAAAGTGTGAGGATCTTAGTTCAACCCTCCAGTTCTACAAAAAGGGAGGAAGGAAGAAGGAAAGGAAGGGAGGAAAGAAGAAAGGAAGATCAGCCAGGCATGGCACACTCTGGAGGCTGAAGCAGGAGGATTACAAATTCAATGACAGTCTAGGCTACATAGTGAGATCCTATTCCAAAGCCACTCCTGCCCCCCTGCAAAAAAAAAAAAAAAAATAGAGAAAGAGAGGGAGAGAGGGAGAGGGAGAGAGAGAGAGAGAGAGAGAGAGAGAGAGGGAGACAAATCAGTGGGAGGAGAAACAATGCCTGTTGGCTGGACTGGTAAAGTCTGTCTCAATTTCAGGGCAAAGGTACACTCTTCCAACTTCAACGTTAAGACATTAATCATAAGGTAAATAAAATGAGAACTGCACTTACAGAGGTGTACAGAGCAAGGGCAAAAGGGGCTGATTTTTTACCAGGCTCAGGTGGCCTTGACTCAGAACACCACGCTAGGTTTTATCAGGGAACGCAGCAACAACTCCATATTGAAAACTAAATTCTGACCCAGTTGAAAACATAGACTTGACGAATCAAATTTTCTCAAATCAGTGTGAGAGCAGTACAAGTCTGGGACCAGAGTGGAGACCTGCTGTCTCCCGTCAGTATAACAAGCACCTGAAATAATCAACTTCTACAGAGAAAAGAGTTGTTTTGGCTTGTGGTTTGAGGTTCCAGTCCATGATCAAGCCAATCCATTTCTCTGGGTGGGCTCTTGATTGCAATGCAGGGCGTGCCTCCCAAGCGGACTGCTCACCTCAGGACCAGGACAGAAAAGACAGGAAGAAGATGGGAGCAGTGGCCACGCCCATAATCCCATTGACTTGGGAGGCGGAGGCAGGAGGATCACTGGTTCAAGGCTAGAGGCAGCGCAGCCTGTGTAATTTATTGAGACTCTGGCCCAAAATTTAAAAAAGCCGGGGCTGGGGATGCAGTTGAGTGATGGAGCACTTGCCTAGCCTGTGTAAGACTCTGGGCTCAACACCCCCAGGTCCATAATAGATAGATAGATAGATAGATAGATAGATAGATAGATAGATAAATTTTAAAAAGCAACTTTAATGCTGAGAGCCCAGTGAAGAGAAGGGGCTAAAATAGGTCCTCCAAGGCAAAAAATTTTTGCCCCCAAGCAAGGGATCCAAGGAAAACTGGAAAGTCCAAGTGGCATTTTCTATCTTTGCTTATTCTTCTCCTTCAGGGGCCAGGTCCTCTCTCCCCTCTGGTTCTCAGCCCTCAGACAATGATCTGACATTAGCACTCACCTCTTTCTTCCAGGAGGAGAGCCGTGCTAGCCTGTGGGAAAAACTGTTACTTCTGGTCTGAGTTTTGGGAGCTAGGTTTTCTTGTTTTTCACCAGAAAGAAGAGGATATGTTGAGAGTCCTGCGGTCTGTGAAGGGGATATACCCCACCAACAGTTTGGGACATTTCATACAAACTGTTAAGAGTTTATTTGAGGAGAATAATAATAATAACAGCATGTGAAAGATTAAAATTGTAGCTAATTATTACAATGGTCTACTTCTCATTCTTCCTACCCAAACCAGAGCTCCTCGCTGCAAAGCAGATAAGTTACAATTGAAATGAAAGGTCTTAGACAGTTTCAAGCCAGATTAGGAGTTTTTTAACTAAGCTTCACAATACACAGGGAGTTTCAATATCCTCCCTTAGAGCCCCATAACAATTGGCCTTCTAGAGAACATTCAGCCCCAGGTGCAATCTTGTGGGCAGTGCTAGGTCCACAGGACACTCCCCTGTTGGGGAAGACTGGAAGGTTCCTCTCACCAGAGGAGGCCACATAGGGTGACTTGGCCATAGGACACCTTGGCTCTCACCCAAACAGTTTAGAAAGGCAGTCTAGAATAAAGTGGGTTGATCTGAGTCAGGGCTTGCAGAGACTGGGTCATGATTACAGAGTTACAAAACCTGTACTTGGCTGGAGAAAGGCAACAGCAATATCTCTTCCAAATGCCAGATTCCCTCTGCTCTAGTTCTGTTCAAAGTCCAAAGACCAGGACCCTCTCTAAAGCCCAGAGTTCAAGATAGGTGACAGGCTCACTCTCACAGATTATGATATGGTCTTTGGAAAGAAATTCAGATACAGTTCCAGTTAAAAGGTCAAAAAGCAATGCAATACCATCTGCCTGACCCTTTGCCAGAGTCAGCTCTGGGTGGGAAGAAAAAGGAGAAATTTTCCAGTACAGTTTTCAAATTGTAGGGTTTTTTGGTTTGGGTTGTATTGTGGATTCATTGTTGTTGAGACAGGGTCTTCTGAGTAGTGCATGCTGGTCCAGAACTTGTGATCCTGCGGCCTCAGCCTCCCGAGTGCTGGGCAGCACATACATGAGGGTCAATGGAGGAACACAGGCTAGCGCTGCTGCTTGCACTTGAGAAGGTCCCCCCTCAGCAACTTGGACACAGATGGGGTCAGGTCCTTGGTTCCATCACAGAAAAGAGTTTCAGGATGTGTTAGAATGAAACAAGGATAATAAGTTTATTAATTAGGAATAAGAGACATTACACAGTTTAGACTTAAGCATGGGCATTCAAAGAGAAAAAGAGAGAAGCTTAAGCAAATAGTTCACATCTAAGACCTGGAAGTGGGCTTCTCAAGACAGAGAAGAGCATTTGAGTAGCTTCACAATAGCTGGATAAATGATTTTGACTTTTGAAATTACATGGCTCAAAGGATGTAATACATGCCATTTCAAAGTTTAAGGGAAAAAATGAACAGGTTTATCTATGCTTCTATCTTAAAGAGTTTCCCCTTTTTGTAAATGAAATTGTAAGGTGGCATTACAAGGCACATTGTTTAGATTTAGGGATGAGAGAGAAGTGCCAATAAGACAAAAACATAGGCCAAAATATGTCAAAGGAAGAAGTTCCATTGTTTGTTGTTGTTGCGTGCCATCGAGTTGGATCTGCCTCATAGCAACCCTAAATACAAGAGAACAAAACACTCCCTAACACTGTGCCATGCATACAATCTTTTTGTATCTGAGCCCATTGTTGCAGCCACTGTGTTTCTTCTCATTCTGTGTTGTACTGTCACCAGCAGTGAGGAGTGCTGTCCAGGTTTCCTACTGTCTTAATTGGAAGAGTTCCCCTTTTTTGGGACCTCCACTCAGGTAAAGTCCAGGTCCCTGGCCCTGCTGGTATCTGAGATACCAGTCGCATAGCTTTTAGTGCTGTAGCAATACAAAAACCCCTACAACATGGCAAGCTGACAGACATGTGGGGGATCTATTGTTCAGAGGATTTATAGGATGAAGTAGAAATGTATTGGTGTACCTTCTAAGGAACTTCTCTTTAGTAGAATGAGACAATGAGGTGGTCCAGGAGGTGTAGTGTATACATTTACAGATAAGAAAGGAGTACTATTAAGATATAAACATGGAGAGTCAGGTGTGGTGGCTTATGTCTGTGATCCCAGAACTTGGGAGGCAGAGACAGGAGGATCAATGTAAGTTTGAGGCCAGCCTGGTATACATAGTGAGTCCCAGGCCAATCTGGGCTACACTGCAGTGAAAATCTGTCTAAAAAAAAGAAAAGAAAAGAAAAAAAGAAAGAAAAAGAAAAAAGAGGAAAAGTGGTTTGTTGTTCCTAGTCTGGTTCTGTTGTTTTTGTGTTGTTAGGTGCCATCGAGTTGGTCTAACTCATAGTGACTCTATATACAACAGAATCAAACACTCTCCAACACTGTGCCATGCCTAGCACTATTGTCAGTGCTTCCCTGTTATTCATAGGGTTTTCGATGGCAGATTGTTTTGGGAGTGGATTGACAGTCCTTCTCCCTGTCCTGCAGTACCTGGTATTCCCCAGTGGTCTCCCATCCAAGGACTAACCAGGCCAGCGCTACTTAGCTTCTGAGATCAGGGAGGATCAGATACCTGGCTGCTATGGCTGCAGATGTTGTTTTTAGGTGTTTTTAATTCAAAGTATATCTTTCATGTTCCTGGCTAGAAATTTATGGGAAAAAGATAAAGAAAGGTTTAAAGATCATGAGGAGGTCACAAGACCGATTAAGCTTTATACCTTTAAATATCTGTTTACAGATTTTAGTCTTGACAAGATTGTCTGTCACCTGGGTGGGTAACTCTTTAAAAAAAAATTGTTGTTAAATATACATGTAACATAAAATTTGGGGCTAGCATTTAGCTCAGTTGGTAGAGTGCTTCTCTGTGCTGAGGTCCTGGATTTGATCCCCAGCACCACAAAAATAGGAGAAGGACCTGGCAGTCCATTCCCAAAGCAATCCCAAAACAATCAGCCATTGAAAACTCTATGAAGGTTGCTGAGTTAGACACAACATGACAGCACTTAACAACAACATAAAATTTACCTCTTTTTTTTTATTTCAGTACTGAGGGGTTGAACCCAAGGCCTAATGGGTGCTCTGCAAGCACTCTACCACTGAGCCACACCCCAAGTCCCTTTAGTTTTTATTTTGAGCCAGAGTCTCGCTAAATTGCAAGGCTGCCTCTGCCTCTAATCTGCAATCCTCCTGCCTCTGCCTCCCAAGCGGTGCCTGACTACTGTTTTAACTATTTTTTTAACTGTCCATTCTGTGACATTAATACATTCACACTATTGTGCTGCTATCACCATCATCCATTTCCAGAATAGTTTTTCTTTCTCATCTGCACCCCTGCCCCCATTAAACAGTGAAAACCTGTCCTCAACCCAAGACAAAAATTATTCTACTTTTTGTCTCTGAATTTGACTTCTTAAAATACCCATGAATATTCTCAAAGTACCCATGATTCTCTACATACAAGTAAAATGGCACAGTAGTGTCCTTTCCTGACTAGGTCATTTCATAGTATAATGTTTCCAAAGTTCATTGCTAGTTTTCTTACCAAACCAGGTCCTTTTTGCCTACTGCACAGTATGCCAAACAGAAACAACGAGTTTTGTAAAAGAGAAAGTTTATTCACAAGGCAGCCAACTGTCTTCTCTCTTTTTTTCTTTTACTTTTTCTTTCTTTCATTCTTTTTTTTTTTTTTTTTTTTTTTTTTTTTTTTTTTTTTTTTTTTTTTTTTTTTTTTTTTTTTTTTTTTTTTTTTTTTGTGTGTGTGGTACTGGGGGCTCAATCTAGGGCCTCATGCATACTTTACAAATTCTCTGCCACAAAGCTGCACCCTCCTTTTTTAATGTTTTATCTTGAGACAGGGTCTCACTAAATTATACAGTCTGCCTTTGGCCTTGAGCATGTGATCCTCCTGCCTCCACCTCCTGAGTCACTGGGATTACAGGCATGCACCACTGTACCCAATGCAAGGCAGCCAACTGGGAAAGTGGGAGACCCAAGTCTCAAATCCACCTCCTCAAGGATAGAGTTTAGGGGTATTTATGGGATAATGAAGCAGGGTAAGCTGGGCACAATGGCACATACCTGTAATCCCAGTGATTCAGGAGGTAGAGGCAAGAGGATTGCAAGTTTGAGGTCAGAGGCAATCTGGGCAATTCAGCAAGATCCTGACTCAAAATTTTTTAAAAAATTAAAAATGGGTTGGGAGTACAGCTCAGTGGTAGAGCACTTGCAATGGGTGATGCCCTGAGTTCAACCTCCAAGTACTGCAAAAAACAAAAACAAAAACAAAAAAACACAGGGTGTTCTGAGATGTGGGGAAAGGTGATTGCTAATAAAGTAATCGGTGGTCTGCACATAAACCATATTAATGGGACACGTGTTCAGAAAATGGTGGCATACGCATGATATGAAGGTGGAGTTTTGGTCTTTTCATGTCAAAAGGTCATCCCCTGGACACCTGCACAGGCCCAACTGAAGTCTCAATGGTTTCAATTAAAAAAAAAAAAAAAAAAAGGCCTTCAAGCCAGGCATGGTGGCACACACTTATAATCCCAGCACTTGGGAGGCTGAAGCAGGAGAATCAACAAAAGTTTGAGGCCAGCTGTGCTATACAGAGAGACCCTGTTTCAAAAACAAAATAAAAACAAAAAGAGGAAAAACAGAAAAAAGAAAAAGAAAAGCCTTCATGTCTCTGAAAAGTAGCATAGGTGAGCATCAGCATTATGGCCCACATGGCAGAGGCATCATCTTCAGCAGAGCTACAGGAAGACTAAAACCACCCAGCTCATCTAGGAAGCTTCCAGAATTAGAGACTGTGCCTATATAGGGAATGGAACCAATAAGAAATCCCCATGAAGGTTTGGAAACTTTACACTGAGCAACATCTTTGTGGGTGTGTTGCAGGAAACACACAAGAAAAGAGAGACCAGGGGCAAGTCAGGAGGATTTATCGTACTGGTTGGTATGGTTCAGCAATGTCATCTCCCAAGTCTGAGCCCCAAATGAAAGGGAGCTTAACCTTATATAGAGCCTCTTGGAGAGGTGGGCTCACAGGAGTAAAATGGTGTGGAAATAGACAAAACAAGTTTACAGAAGCAGAAAAGGGGTTAGCAATCCTGTTGCCAGGAAGAGAAGGGGAGGGCATAAATTCTTCCAGGCAGTTTATAAAAACAGAGAACAGAAAGGTGGATTTTACACGAGGCAAGCAACTTACCTAATTGAAACAGCTGTGTAACTTATGTGAGAAAACAGGAATTTATAAGATCACTTACAAGAAACAACAATCTAAATAGACATTAATGGTACCAACTTAAGGAATCATTAGCTAAAAATCAAGGAACAAAGGCTATTTAGAGGCAAAGGGGGCGTTCTTTTGGGGACTCACTTCACTCCACCCTTTGATACTCTTTGTAAATGAGGTTAATTAAGAGCATGAACATCATCATCAAAACATGGCCCCATATAGGTTGGCAGATCCTCATTTGGCAGGGCCTAGTATTTGGTTAAAGCCATCAGCTGGGTGGTGGTGTGTCTATCCACAAGACTTTTTATGGTTGTTTGAATGTTATTAGTGAGTACAGATAGGAGGCAGGGCAGTATGAGACAGACTACTAATATGGCTATGACTACCCCTATTAAGTCTTTAAAGCCTCTGAAGGTTTAGAACCAGCCTTCAGAAAGTGAGTCTGGGGACCATCCTTTCCAAGTCTGAACAGGGATATGAGCTAGTTTTCACATTTTGGGTGTCAGGTCTTTGATAACTTGTCCACTGTCTTCAATTTCTAAATAGTAATTAGGTTTAATTTGCTGTTTACTTCTCCCTCTTGGGCTACGAGATAGGCTAAAGCCGATCTATTTTGATAAATGACATTTCTCATTTGGGTGCCTTGATATGCCAAGAGATTTAGGGCTTTTGCAGTGTCATTTGTTGTGATGTCAAGGATGTCTTGTAACCTGATGATGTGGTTAAGAGTGTAAATTGGGGTATAGTATCCCCCACTTCCATCCTCTGCCCAAGTGGCTGGTCATGATATTAGATTGTTCTCTCAGGAGGCCGTTCATAACCTTTTTAATCTCCTATTTTAACATCTCTTTTGTCCCTCTTTCCTATTTGGTCATGTACTGGATATTCTAGAGTTTCTCCCTGTTTATGTGGAATTAAGAAGAAGGATTGCCAGATTCCAAAAATACAGGCCCCTGTCCAGCCAGTGGGCAGCTGTTGGTATGCTCATGAACTGAAGATCCAATAAAGGCCAAGGGGAGCCCTCCTTTTGTTTGAGGCCTCAAACAAACATTAGTGATTTAAAGATGGAAATTAAGAAAACGGGTTTGGGTTTGGCTGAGAGTTATTTTCTTTTCCCCACCAGACAGTTTTCCCCATGGTTGAGTTGTTGTATTGTTGCCCTAGACAAGTGAGTTCTCTAACAGAGACTATGAATTCCTTTCCCCACTGGGCAAAACAATATTTTCTATAATGGATGTCTTTAAGTGTCTGACACTTGGGCTCTTATTAGCAGATCTAGGAGGAGCGACAGTGACATTGAGTTTATCTTGCAGCTCTAACTCTTGTGCTTCCCGTGGCATTGGTTCTCATATTAGGTGCCTCCGCAGATGTGACAGGAGGAAACGTGTAAGCCCTGTTTTCACCTAGCTGCGAGAACAAATCCCAGAACTCAGGGACAATGAATCTGACTGTATGTGGTTATAAAATGATTTTAAAGCTCAGAATTGTTGATCCTGATGGAGCCAAGTCTTTTGAATGACATATAATGTGACGATATGACCTGGGTTTTGTGGGCTGGCAGAGTTTAAGTGATGCCCAGAAGTCCACTCAGATATATTTGGATGTAGGATGAGGAGTTTCATGGGAGAACTTGGGATATTCTTTTGGCAATAGTTACTAGGAGTTGACCATACTTTATTAAGGGAGGCAATTTCTCTTGACCCTAACGTGAAACCTTTCCATATTAGATCCAGAGTACCACAGGTTATAGGTGATCTTATGGCCTGGAAACCATCAAAAGATAGTGATTGTGCCCTGGTGATAGCAGGGGACCTCAGTCTGGTTTAAGAGGGCCCCATCTTTATTTTCTTTCCAAACTTCAAACCAAGCTTTATAAGGTGAGGTCCTGGGGTTATAACACACATATAAGAGGCCATTACCTGGTTACAAATTGGGAAAGTATCTGGTTATGTTTACAAGTTCCATGGTGGATCCCCTTACATTCCTAGTAAGAGTGAAACAGAAAGGTTTGAGTCAGTTTTGTTCCAGATTGTGTGAGGCACGTGCATTGGGAGAAATCTTCTGAATGTTTCCCTTTTACCTTATCCATGGAGCATGACCAGCAGCACTAGTAACAGTCCACAGAACAGGATCCCACGTAGATTTATGTTTCCTCAGACCAGTCAGCTTCTGGAGTGACTAGAGCAGGACTGTCATTTTCCTCAAGCTTCCACCGTACATAGACTAGTCAGCCTCCACAGTGATCAGAGAAGGGCAATCATTGTCCTTGTTGTGTAGCACAGCAGTGGGACTCCAGCATTGCGTCAGCTGCGTTGGATGCCCTGGGTCCCTCTAACAGGTCCACCCCTCCTGGGCATTGTCCCTGTAACTTTAACAGCATTAAGAGTGGACAAGATTATAGTATGTGGCCCATGCCATACGGGCCCCAACGGTTCTATTTCAAGCAAGGTCCCTCAGGGTTGAAGGGGTTGGGTCAGTTAAACTTATAGGTATTCTCTCCTGTACCAAGCCAAGGATGTTGTGCATGGCAGCTCCTAATGCGTGCATCTATCTCTGTAAAGTTATTTCTCCCAGCTCGTGGATATCCCCTCTTATCAGGCTTATGAATGGGGGAGACCAGCCAAATTAGATTGCATAGAGCAAATACCCTGGCTTTTTGGTGGTGGGGGTGTGTACTTGACTCAGACTAGGACCGTAGGCAAGACCTGATCCTGTCTCAGATGAGTTTCTTGGCAATACTTTTCAAACAATTGTTTAAGTGTCCTGTTCACGCACTCTACTGTTCCTGGACTCTGTGGACGATGGGCTGTGTGTAACTTTCATTTTATTTTTAGCATCTGGGTATTTCTAAGCTATTTCAGCAATGAATGCTGGTCCATTGTCTGATCCCAGAGTCAAGAGCAAGACAAATCTAGGAATAATGTCCCTTAACAACACCTTTGTTACCTCTTGTGCTTTTCCCATCAAGGTGGGAAAGGCTTCTACCCATCCTGAGAAGGGGAAGTCAAGCCCCAACAGGTATCCACAGCCCCTGGTGCAGGGAAGCTCAGTGAAGTCCATTAGTAAGTTTTCACATGGGGCTACTCCAGTATCCTGAATCCCTGGAGGCCAGGTCGGCCCCTGTCATGGGTTGTTTTGAGTGCACATCAGGCATTGTTCACAGACAACTTGGATAATGGCAGTAAGCTGTGGCACATAGAAGTGCAGTCCCAATAGAGTCTCTAGAGCTATTTTTCCCATGTGGGTCCCTTGGTGGAACTGTTTTATGAATTTAGGAACCAGCATCCTGGGATAACCAACTTTCCATCAGAGAATTTCCACCATCCTCCTTTTCTATATTTCCTGGTCTCCTAGGCAAATCAGGCCTTTTCATTGGAAGAATAGCATGGGCCCTTTAGGAGAGGTGGGCCCAGGAGAAGAGCCTCTTCTTTAGGCCGTACAGCCTTCCTTGCAGTCTGTTTTGCCTCTCATTCTGCTTCCTGTTCCCTTTTGCCTCAGTAGTGCCTGCCTGTTGATGTCCTTTACAGTGTATGACTGCTTTTTTTTTTTTTTTTTTTTTTTTTTGCGATGCTGGGGGTTGAACACAGGGCCTCGTGCTTGCATGCTCTGCAAGTGCTGGACCACTGAGCTGCACCCCCAGCCCATTGTTTTTACTTTTTTGAGACAGGGTCTCGCTAAGTTACACAGACTTCCTCTGGTCTCGAACTTGCGATCCTCCTGCCTCCACCTCCCGAGCCGCTGGAATTACAGGTGTGCACCACCACACCCGGCTATGACTGCTATCTTTTGTGGAGCTCAGATAGCATCAAATAGCTGTAGAATCTCTTCCTTTTATTTCTTTTCCTCCTGTGGTTAGAAATGGCTCCATGGACATGTACAGTAGCAAAAGCATACCTAGAGTCAGTATAAACATGAGCTTTATTCCCTTTGACCAATACAAGGGCCCTTGTTAAAGCTATGAGTTCTGCCTTTGGGGCTAAGGTTCCCATGGGCAGGGGTTGAGCTTCTATTACTGTGTCCAGTGCACCACTGCATAGCCAGCAAGACGGGTCCCTTCCTGTATAAAACTGCTCCCATCCATAAAGTACTCAGTGTCTGGGACTGCCATGGGGGGTGGTCTAAGAGATCTCTTCAGCTTGAAAAAAACTTCATCCACCATTTCCAGGCAATCATGGAGGTGAGTACTATGTTCAACCAGGAGTAGTATAGCTGGGTTGAGAGGTTTAACTGTTTCCAGGATTATGTGGGGATTTTTACATAGGAGCCCCCGATATTTTGTCATACATAAGTTTTATATCCAGTGATGCCCTCTCTGGTCCATTAGAGTTATAACTGAGTGTGGGACTCAAATAGTCAGTTATTACCCCTTAGTTAATTTGTCAGCCTTTTCTGTCAACAGGGGGTCGTGGCCAGAGCTTTTAAGTAGGGAGGCTATCTCAAAGCCACAGGATCTGTCTGCTTTGATAAGAATGTTAACTGCAATGCCATGATCCCATAACCTGAGTTAGGACTCCTATAGCCATCCCTCTTTGCTCATGAATGTGTAGAAAGGCTTTGTCACATTAGGCAGTCCCAGAGCTGGAGCCTGAGCGAGGGCCTCCTTTATTTGTTTAAATGCCCTTTCCTGTTCAGTTCCCCAGAGGAGAGGCTTCTTTTGTCCCCCTTGGATGGCTTCATATAGGGGTTTTGCCATGAGTGAAAAGTTTGGGATCCAGATGTGTCAAAACTCTGCTACCCCCAGGAACTGTCTTATCTGGTGCCAAGTTGTGGGCACTGGAATAGTCCGTTTCTGTTCAGTGCCCACTGGGTGCTCTCCCTTTGATATTAGGAAGCCCAGATATTTGATCTTTTGTTTACATATTTGAGCCTTTTTACAGGACACTTTATACCCAACCTTCCAAAGTAGGCAGAAAAGGTCTTGGGTCCTTTATGGCAGTCCGCTCAGACTGGGGCAGTAAGGAGGACATTATTGACATATTGTAGAAGGGTACAGCCACTTCCTCGTGAGGCATAGGCCTTGAGATCTGCAGCCAAAGCTTCTCCAAAGAGTGTGGGTGAATTCTTGAATCCTTAAGGGAGTCTGGTCCAGGTGAGATGTTCCTTTATTTCCATAGTGGGATCTTCTCATTGGAAAGGGAAGATAGGCTTCCTGACCAGTGCAAAGTGGAGGCAGAAACAGCATCTTTTAGGTCTAAATAGGTGAAACAGGCTGTGTCTGCTGGAATCAGTCTGATCAGAGTGTGAGGGTTTGGCACTGTTGGGTGGAGGGTTACAGTAGCCTGATTTAGAGCTCCCTGGTCTCGCACTAGCTGGTATTTATCTGTTCTGGGCTTCCCAACTGGCAGAAGTGGTGTATTCCAGGCCAATTGGCATCAAGCTAAGATCCCATGTTTTAAGAGTCATTTTAAAACTAAAACTATAACTGCCATATGACCCAACTATACCACTCCTGGAAATATGCCCAAAGGGAGACAAGTCATCATACCACAGAGACACCTGCATCACCATATTTAATATAACACTCTTCTCAGTTGTAAGGATATGGGACCAACCAAGATGCCCATCAACAGAAGAATGGATTTAAAAAATTGTGGTACACATATACACAATGGAATATACCTCAGCAATAAAAAAGAATGAAATAATGTCATTCGCAGCAAAATGAATGGAACTGGAGAATATAATCTTAAATAAATGAACACAGGCTCAAAAAAAGAAATACCCTATGTTATCAATCATACATAGGAGCTTAACCTTAAAGGAAGAAAAAAATTGTACATAAGCAGATATATAAAAATTAACAATTTAACTTAGCTAAGAAGGGAGACCCCCGGACGTCTGTCAGTTTGCCACACTGTGGGGGCTTGTGTGTTGTGATGAGGCTGAAAGCTATGCCACTGGTATCTCAGATGCCAGCAGGTGACCCATGGTAGACAGGTTTCAGCTAAGCTTCCAGACTAAGACAGACTAGGGAGTAGGACCTGGTGAACCACTCCCAAAACAACTAGCCATTGAAAACCCTATGGATAGCAAAGAGACACTGTCAGATACAGTGCCGGAAAATGAGCCCCCCAGGTTGGAAGGCACTCAAAAGACTACTGGGGAAGAGTTGCCTCCTCCAAATAGAGTCTACCGTGATGACAGAAATGGAGGAAAGCCCCAGGGTGCTCGACTTGCTGATGTGGCACAACTGAAAATGAGGAGAAACAACTGTAAACATCCATTAATAATTGGAACATGGAATGTACGTAGTATGAATCTAGGAAAATTAGAAATCGTTAAAAGAGAAATGGAGCACATAAACATTGTCATTCTAGGCATCAATGAGCTAAAATGGACCAGCAGATGCAATTTTGAGTCAGATAATCATATAGTCTACTATGCTGGGAATGGCAAATTAAAGAGAAATGGGGTTGTATTCATCATCAAAAAGACATCTCAAGATCTGTCCTGAAATACAATGCTGTCAATAATAGAATAATATCCATACACCTACAAGGAAGGCCAGTTAATATGACTATTATTCAAATTTATCCACCCACCAACAAGGCCACAAATGAAGAAAGAGAAGATTTCTACCAGCTTCTGCAATCTGAAATAGATCAAACATGCAATGAGGACATACTGATAATTACTGGTGACTGAAATGCAAAGGTTGGAAACAAAGAAGAAGGCTCAGTAGTTGGAAAATGTGGTCTTGGTGACAGAAATGATGCTAGAGATCACATGATAGAATTTTGTCAGACCAATGACCTTTTCATTGAAAATACATTTTTCACCAATATAAACAGCAACTATGCACATGGGCTGGGATTTAGCTTAGTGGGTGGAGCACTGCACTGCAGTCTCTGAGGCTCCGAGTTCAATTCCCAGCACAGCAAAAATGGGAGAAGGGCCTGGCAATCCACTCCCATGACAATCCCGAAGCACTCAGCCATTGAAAACCCTATGAGGGTCGCTATGAGTCGGATACCGACTCGACGGCACCTAACAACAACAACAATGCACATGGACTTCACCAGATGGAACATACAGGAATCAAATTGACTACATATGTGGAAAGAGACGGTGGAAAAGCTCTGTATCAAATGTCAGAAAAAGACCAGGTGCTGATCGCAGGTCAGACCATCAACTTCTCATATGCAAGTTCAAATTGAAGCTGAAGAAAATGAGAATAAGTGTACAAGACCCAAGGTGTGACCTTGAGTATATCCCACCTGAGTTCAGAGACCACCTCAAGAATAGGTTTAGTGCATTAGACACAAATGATAGGAGACCAGAGGAGTTGTGGCATGACATAAAAGATATCATTCAAGAAGAAAGCACAAGGTTATTAAAAAGACAGGAAAGAAGAAAAGACCAAATTACATGTCAAAATTACATGAACTTGCCCTTGAACGTTGAGCAGCTAAGGTAAAAGGAAGACATGATGAAGTTAAGGAACTACACAGAAGATTGCAAAAGGCAGCTCAAGAAGACAAAAACAAATATTATAATGACATGTGCAAAGAGCTGGAGGCAGAATACCAAAAGGGAAGAACATGCACTGTGTTTCTCCAGCTTAAGGAAGTGAAGAAAAAATTCAAGCCTGAGTGTCAATAGTGAAAGATTCTACAGGGAAAACATTAAACGATGTAGGAAACATCAAAAGAAGATGGAAGGAATACACAGAATTGTTATACAAAAAAGAATTGGTAGATCCCAACCATTTCAAGAGGTTGCATATGAAGAGGAACCAATGGTATTGAAGGACGAAGTGGAAGCTGCCTTGAAAGAACTGGCGAAACACAAGGCTCCAGGAATTGATGGGATACCAATAGACATGTTCCAACAAACAGATATAGAGCTGGAGGTGCTCACTTGTTCATGCCAAGAGATTTGGAAAACAGCTACCTGGCCAACTGAGTGGAAGAGATCCATATTTGTGCCTATTCCCAAAACAGGGATCCAACTGAATGTGGAAACTACTGGACAATATCATTAATATCACACACAAGTAAAATTTTACTAAAGATCACTCAAAAGCGACTGCAGCAGTATAGAGACAGGGAATTACCAGAAAATCAAGTGAGATTCAGAAGAGGGCAGGGAGCCAGGGGCATCATTGCTGATGTCAGGTAGATATTAGCTGAAAGCAGAGAATATCAGAAAGATGTCTATCTATGTTTTATTGACTACACAAAGGCATTTGACTTGTGGATCATAGCAAATTATAGATAACACTTCAGAAAATGAGAATACCAAAGCACCTAACTGTACTCATGAGGAATCTGTATGTGAACCAGGAGGCAATTGGAAGCACTGCGTGGTTTAAAGTTGAGAAAGGTGTGCGTCAGGGGTGTATACTTTCACCCTATCTCTTCAATTTATATGCTGAGCAAATAATCCCGAGAAGCTGGACTTTATGAGGAAGAACACCGCATCAGGATTGGAGGAAAACTCATTAACAACCTGCGTTATGCAGATGACACAACTGTATTTGCCGAAAGTGAAGAGGATTTAAAACACTTACTGATGAAGATCAAAGATCATAGCCTTCAGTATGGGTTAAAACTAAACATCAACAAAACAAAAATCCTTACAACTGGGTCAGTATGCAACTTTACAATAAATGGAGAAAAAGATTGAGATTGTCCAAGATTTTGCTTTGCTAGCTCTATAATCAACACCTGTGGAAGCAGCAGTCAAGAATCAAAAGACACATTGCTCTGGGAAAAGCTGTGGTAAAGATCTCTTTAGAGTATTAAAAAGTAAAAATGTCACATTGAAAATGAAGGTGCATCTGACTCATGCCATGGTGTTTTCAGTCACATCATATGGCTGTGAAAGCTGAACACTGAACAAGGGAGACAGGAAAGGAGTTGATGCTTTTGAATTATGGTGCTGGAGACGTCTATTGAATATACCATGGACCACCAAAAGAACCAACAGATATGTCCTAGAAGAAGTGCAACCAGAGTGCTCCTTGGAAGGAAGGATGGCTAGACTGCGTCTTACATACTTCGGACATGTATTCAGGAGAGACCAATTCCTGGATAAAGACATCATGTTTGGGGGAGTGGCAGGTCAATGAAAAAAAGGAAAACCCTCCATCAGATGGACGGACACAGTGTCTGCAACAACCGGCTTAAACATAAATAAGATCATCTGTGTGGCACAGAATCTGGACGTGTTTCGATCTGCTGTATATAGGTTTGCTATGAGTCGGACTTGACTCGACAGCACCTAACAACAACAACAACAAGGGAGAATACAAGCAGAGTAGAAAGAAGAAGAGAGGGGACTAGCAAAGGGAAGCAAAAGTTGTGGAGGGTGGGAAGGGGAAGGGAAACAATGTAAAGGAATGAAGGGGGAGAGGATAATCTCAATGTAAATGATGCAACTTCACGAGTACAAGGGAAAAATAGGGGAATATAACTCATAAACTCATTTGAATCTTACTATATATTAATCAAAAGGTTCCATAAACTTTGTAAGTTGATGAAAGTATAACCAAAAGTGACGTAGTAGTTGCACAGTGGAAAAAGCAGATGCTATATTACTCTGTACCCCACCAACATTTATCAATAAAGGGAAAAATGAAACAAAAGAAGGGAAAAAAACCAGAGCCATTTTAAATGCCCCTATATGCCCTGGATAGCTACTCAAAGGAGAGGATATTGTCAAACTCAAACTGGAGTTGACCTAGGCTTTAATTCTACCACCACAGGGGTTTGGTTTAAGGCCAGTCCTGGTGGATTATCTTCAGCCCATACCCCAGGAATTCTTAAGTTTAACCCATGTAAATCATTAGACTTCTGGACTTTTTCCAAGTAGAGTCTCCATTCCTTGGCTTGGGGGACCTTAAGCATCAGAATCATGGCCTCTAATGGCATTAGATCCAATGACATAGTCCCTTGAGGCCCAAATGTGATTTGAGCCTGCAGGTTTTGGAGCAAGTCTCTCCTCAGTAAGAGGACTGGGCAATTTAGAAGGTATAAGAACTTATGTTGGACCTCTTGTCCCCCAATCACACATCTTTTTAACCAGCAAAATGGCCTTTCCTTAGGGACTTTGTTGGCTCTGACAATAGTCACATGGTTTTTGGACAATGATCCAATGGGTTGGGTCATAGTACAACCCAGTGCTCAGCACCCATGTCCACCATAAAGTTTATTAGTTGGGCTCCAACATCCAATGTGACCATGGGGTCCTGGGGGCCCAGGAGAATGGAGCCTGGTCTGGCCTAACCTTTGTAGCCTTTGGCCCCTGCCAGCCCAATGAGGTCTGCATTTGATTTTCTTTGGACATGGCACTCTCTGAGTGGTAGTGCCTATGTGAGTAATCCCTAACATTATTTTGTCCTTCTCTGGGCACTCATTTTTCAAGTGGCCCTTTTCTCTACATCTTGTACATTGGTTCTTCTCTAGTCTTGGTCGGTTTTCAGTCCCTGGCCCTAGGCATCCCCTTCCTTGTCCCCTTCTTTGTTCCCTGTTAGATATTCCTGTTCTTTCTGTGAGGGCCACTGTCAAAAAATCCACCTTCTTTTTAAGCCTCTGGTCAGCCTCTTTTCTTCACCTCCAAATTTAGATTAACATAGACCTTTGTCACCATCTCAAGGAGCTGTGTGGCATTCATACTGCAAATTCCTCCAGTTTCTACAATTTTCAGCTGATGTTTCCCTGTTCTTGTACTTCCAAAAATTTTCCCATATTTACAGTCGTTTTTCCCTCCTACACTCAAGCCTTGCATGAGCACTTCCCAAAATCTTTCTAGGCATTGCAGTCCCTCTGCCTCATTTGGCTCCTAGTGTGGGTCCATTTCTGGGAATTAGCCGTGTGCAAAGACCTGAACATTTAATGTTCCTGCTGGGGCATTGTTCTCTAGTCAATGGGAGATTGGCTTGCGTCACTCTTCAGTGTTCCTCTGTATTAAACAACATAGGAGGAGTCGTTTGCAGTCCAGCCAGATTGGGTTGGGTAGTTTGGATGTGGACTGCATTAGGTCTATGAGGACTGGAGGCTTTTCTGTATAGAAAGGAGTATGATGCTTCCAGTTGAGAAGATCAGTAGTGAAGTGTTGGGAGAAAAAGATCTGTTGTTACCCTTGGACTTGGCATTATTCATCAAAATAAAGGGGGCCCCTAGCTTCCTGCGAGACATTTGTAAAGCCCTAGCTGCCCTATCTCAGCCTGATTGAAGGCAGCTTGTTTGATCTCTTTGATCTTCCCCTTCTCTCTCCTGGGCTGAGGGCCTCCCATGCGCTTGAGAGTTCTTCCCTTTAGGGTGAAGCTCTGGGCTCTAGAGGTGAAGCTGTAGACGGCCACTATCAAAACTCAACTCTGTAGGGGCTGAAGCCAGCCTTGGCAATGGAGAGTAGATTGGGATATAAGGAGGAGGAATGTTCTCTGTTGTCTCTTATAAAATTGGTTCTGCTAGCTTCTCTTGTGATTTCTGTCCCTGTGATTTTTCTCCTGCTTTTGGTTCCATTCAGGCCACTAACATCTTGCAGTAAGTGGCCAGACAGGGCTGGAACCACAAGAGCCAGGTTTGAAGTACGTTTAATCATGAATCAATATAAGGGAATTGGTTTGGGTGCCCAAGTCCTCCGACTCCAGTCAGCACATGATATACATGGCCAATTATTCCTCTATCTATTGTTTCTTTGGTCGGCCACCCAACATTGAAAGAAAACCCTTCTATTCCTGGGGTCTCAATTTTGTTCTATAGTCCCCAGTAAAACCCTTCTTAAAGTGTTTCATCATTCATTCTAGAAGACTGGGCTTGGACGTGTTGTCATCCATCCCTCCCTGCTTCAGTGCATTTCACTCTTTCACTTTGTTCCACTAGAGTCAGTATTTCAGGTGCCACTTTGTGTTGATGAGTTTGTACATACCCTGAAACTGGCACCCCACAGACATTAGTCCATGGGGAGGTTATCATAACGTATATGTGAGTCACTCCAAGCCCCCTGCAGAACTCTGCACTTGCCTGGAGCATATGGTCCGCGCCACTTGGATTGTGTCCCCACATACTCATCCACTGTTCATCCCAACTCTTTCATATGGACACCCCCGGCCCAGTGGAGAAGAAAATTCCTCTTCCAGTGACGAGCACGATTTCCCTCAGATTTTTTCCAGACCAAGACTTCTATTGTGTCTATGGGAGGTGATCAGGCTCCCTTCAGTCTTTACTGGACTGATCCTTCCTTTTGGGGTACCAGCTTTACATTTCCTGCAGTGCACTGAAGTCATCCTGAAGCCCTACAGAGTCTATTGTGCAGTCAGGACAGGGGTGCTTGGCTTCAAGAGAGCTGGTTCCCTCTCTGGGCTCAAGTCCCACCTGGTGGTACCTGAGGTTTCCGAGTCTCCCTGGCCCAGGGCTCCCAGGACTGCAGGCAAAGGAGACAACAAACTTGTCATCTCCAATCCCAGATGAATACCCAAGAAAAATGTAGAAAACATATGAGACAAGAGACACCAGGAACAAGTGACCTGTACCAGTACAGCTCAGCAGAGTAATCTCCTAAGTCTGTTGTTGTTGTTGTTAGGTGACGTCAAGTCGGTATCCGACTCATAGCGACCCTCTGTACAACAGGGGAAACACTATTGTCAGTGCTTCTCTGCTGTTCGTAGGGTTTTCAATGGCAGATTGATTTTTGGGAGGGGGTTGCCAGGTCCTTCTCCCAGCCTACAGCTTCTGGTGTTCCCAGGCGGTCTCCCATCCAGGTACTAACCAGGCCCAACCCTGCTTAGCTTCTGAGATCTGACAGGATCTGATGCCGCAGGGCTATAGCTGCAGGCCTCCTAAATCTGAGCCCCCCACAAATTGAGCTTGACCTTTTATAGAGTCTCTTAGGGAGGCAAGCTCACAGGAGTAAAATGTGCTGGAAACAGACAAAGCAAGTTTAAAGAAGCAGAAAGGTGGTTAGCAACCCTGTTGCCAGGAAGAGAAGGGGAAGATGTAAATTCCTTTAAGTAGTTTATAAAAACAGAGAATAGAAAGAGTGGATTTTACATGAGGCAAGCAGCTTAGAGAATTGAAACAGCTTTGTAACTTACGTGAGAAAACAGGAACTTGTAAGATCACTTACAAGAAAGCAATTTAGACAAATATTAATGGTACCAACTTAAGGAATCATTAGCTAAAAATCAAGGAACAAATGCTATTTAGAGGCCAAGGGAGGAGTTCCTTTGAGCACCCCCTTCAGATGGGTGGTCCCCAAGAAAGATGTCTACAGGTTGACTTGTTGGTAACCCTGAGGGGGACTACAAAAACAGGAATTTCAGCAATCCACCTCTGAAGCAATGGAAAAGTACAGCAAGGGTCACATGTTCGGGTGTTCCAAAGATTGCTATCCTGTCCTTTTTTGCTAACATCTACAAAAGTCTGCTCTTGGCAGCTATAAGCTGCTAACACCCTGTTGGCAGTCTCAGCCTTCCCGCACACAGGTGCAATACCCTTACACTTAAGCCTTATGGGTTACTTTCAGTTCACAGCCCATAGCCACTAACAGAACACAGGGCCCTGGCATGGTAGTCAGCTCTCTCCACTGGCGCTACACCCCAGGCCCTAGAATTAAGGATTTTTTAAAGTCAGCTAAAAGCAAGTGAAGCCAGTGGATTGACTTTGATTTTTCCTGAGTTTCTTTTTCCCATGTTTTTTCAGGGTTGTGCTGTATATTTTTGTTTTCTTGTTGAGGACTCCAGACACTGAAGACAAGATAGCAGAGTAAAAGTTTGTGACCTTCTCATCACCTAGAACATGCGCACCTTGTCCGTGACGGATATTTGCCAGTGCTTTCCTGCCCGCCACTACATAGTTAGCATGGTGATGGGTGCCATGGCTCTGAGCTCAGCCCACACACTCCTCTCAGGGGATCTTCTCCTTCCTGGCCCCTCCTTTCCTCCATCTCCCACCCTGTCCCTGACCACAGCCTCAGACTCCAAAGGCAAAGGCTTCAGAGAAGAATAAAAGCCCTTTCTTATCCCCAGAACTGGGAGGCAGCCCTGAACTACCTGGTGTCAGGTAGGAGTCTTTGTTTATCTGTTTGTTTGTTCTTCATCACTTCTTTTCTTTTTTCTCCTTTTCTTTTTCTTTTCTTTTCTCTCCTTTTCTTTTTCTTTTCTCTTTCTTTCTTTCTATTTTTTTTTTCCTTTTGCAGTGCTGGGGATGAAACCCAAGGCTTCTTGCATGCTAGATAAGTGCTTCACCACTGAGGCACATCCCAGCCTCTTGTCCTGTGTTTTGGTTTTCTTTTGTTTTTTATTGTTTTGTCTTGTTTTAATTTTGAAGATTCCCTGAGAGGAGTGTGTGGGCTGAGCTCAGGGCCATTCAATAAATTACACAGGTTGCATCTGGCCTCGAACTCCCACTCTTCCTGCCGCATCTTCCTGAGTAGCTGAGATTATAGGCTCCTGGTGCCTGGCCTCAGCAGGCTTTTTTTATACCTCATGCACATGTGTCCATATGTCTACGAACAATATGTAGCATCATTTCATGTGATTTTTCAATTTGCAAAATAGTCATGTTTAATATTCCTTCACTCTATCGACAATCATTTAGATTCTTTCAGATTTTGTTCTCCAAATAATGCTGCAGGAAATTTCTTGTGCACTGGTAGATGATAGTCTTTGTAAATAGCATGATTGCTAGCTGATAATAACATTTACAAATGGTGTGGTCAGTGACCAGTAACACCCTTTATATATGAAGACAACAGGAGCCTCTGTGTCTGGGATAGGGGGAGGGACCTTCTTTGAGGCAAGATCACTCTTGCCTTTAAAGAAGAAAATCTGTTTACAACCTAAAAAGGTCAGCCTGAGCCAAAAAGGTGGAAGAAGTATAGCACACCTGTAGACAAGATAAGGAAATAGGAGGAGTTGTCCCCTTAATGGATGGACTCACCTACCTCAAAAGCCCCACTCCAGGCGCCATTACCTGCAGGGCCCAGCTTTCTGCCAATTAACTAAGAAAGTCTACCACCTATGCATTGTTCATAGACCTCTACTGGTGAACCCACCCACTTTCTGACGTCTGATTCAGAAACGGTAACTTTCTCTGTCCCTCCTCTTTCTATCTCCTTTCTCCCCACACCAGTAAACATCCTGGGCCTACTTGCTCTGATACTCAGGGCCCTCTCTCTCTCTTTCTCTCTTTCTCTTACTCCAATAACATATCCTCAAATTCCTTTCTGGGTCCATTTTTAAATTATTTTATCAATGAAACCAAGAACTTTAAAGAAGGACTTTGCATTCTGCAGCAACAGTCTTAGCTCTTTGTGTCAAGTCCACTGAGCTGTCTCCAAGGGTGTAGGTCAGACTAGGGCAGAAGAGGGTTAAGAAGGCTAGTTTGGAGCCTAGTATGGTGGTGCATGCCTGCAGTCCCAGCACATGAGAGGCTGAGGCAGGAGGATCTTGAATTTGAGGCCAGCCTGGGGTATATAACAAGGCCCTGTCTAAAAGAAAAAAGAGAGAAAAATAAAGAAGAAAGAAATAAAAAAGGAGGAAAGAAAGAAAGAAAGAGAAACAAAGAAAGGAAGAAAGAAGAAAGGAAGGAAGGAAGGGAGAGAGGGAGGGAGGGAGGGAGGGAGGAAGGAAGGAAGGAAGGAAGGAAGGAAGGAAGGAAGGCAGGCAGGCAGGCAGGCAGGCAGGCAGGCAGACAGACAGACAGACAGACAGACAGACAGACTAGCTTGGAACTATCAGAAGGTTCTCCAAGGTTGAAAGAAATCCAGAAAACGTCAGTGCTTGGGACGGGTCTAGGACAGCCTATAAGTACACCACCACTTGTCTGTCAGCTTACCATGCTGTGGGGCCTTGCCTGTCGTTGTCATGCTGAAAGCTCTGCCACTGCTATTTCAGATGCCAGCAGGATCACCCATGGTGGACAAGGTTCATCTGAGCTTCCAGACTCAGGCTAGGGGAGAAGGATCTGGCAGCCTAAAACAATTAGCCTTTGAAAACTCTATGAATAATAGAGAAGCACTGTCAAATACAGTGCCAGAAAACGAGCCCCCTCAGACTGGAAAGCACTCAAGAAATGACTAGGGAAGGATTTCCTCCTCAAAATAGAGTCAACCTTAATGCAGAAATGGAGTAAAGGCCCTGGGACTTCCTTTTGTTGATACGGAATGACTCAAAATGAGAAGAAACATAGTGGCTGCAACAATGGGTTCAAACATAAAAAGGTCATGTGCATGGCACAGTGTTGGGTAGTGGTTCATTCTGTTGTACATAGGTTCACAATGAGTAGGATATGACTTGATAGCACCTAACAACAACATAAATACATAGCAAGGCCAAGTTGAGTCAGGGGCCCTTGGAGCCTCTAGGGTTAAGTTGAACCTCCAGGTTCACCTGAATTAATTCTGGCTTCTAGATGTTGACCCTGAACCCAGGAATCTGAGGTATGGTTTGAGTTAGAATGGTATTAGATTAATCTTGGTATTTGGAGGAAATGTAAAGTCCTATAATTTGGATCTTAAATGTCCCTAAAATCCCATGTGTTGAAGGCTTGGTCCCCAATCCATGGTGCTATTAGAAAGTGGTGGAACATTTAGGAGGTGGGGCCCAGTGGAAGGATGTTAGGTCATTGCGGGCATTCCCCAAAGAGGATATGGGATATGGGACCCCGGCTCCTTCCTCTCTCTTTGTATCCTGGCCACAGTGAGGTGAGCAACACCTCCTGCCATGCATTCCCACCATGAGGAACAGTGCTACCAAGGCCCAAAGCAATGTGGCCAAGAGACCATGGACTGAAACTTCCAAAACTGTGAGCCAAAATAAACCTTTTGTCCTTATAAGTTGATTTATCTCAAGTGGTATCTGTTATAGTAATGGAAAGTTGACAAACACAGGAAGAGAGAAAGGAAAAGGAAAGACAAGAGAATGCAAAAGAATTATCACCACTTAAAAACATTAATGTTGATAAAGTTGTCTGCATGAAAATTAAAATTTCCCATGGGGCAAAAATAACTAAGACAAACCCATATATAAGCAATAAACTAAGAGACTATTTGTAATATGTATCATGACAAAGAGCTATTTTTTTCACTTGCAAATTATGTTTAAAAGTCAGTAAGATCATGAGCTTAAAAGAAAAATGGGTAAAGGGCAAGTCACCATGGTGCATGCCTACACTCTCAGCAACTCTGGAGACTGAGCAGGAGGATCACAAGTTCCAGGCCAGAGGGAGCCTCTACAATTTAGCAAGACCCTGTCTCAAAATAAAAAATAAAAAAGACTAGGGGTGTAGCTCATTGGTGGAGCACTTGCTTAGCATGCATGAGGCCCTGGGTTCAACCTCCCAGTACTGCAAAAATAAATGGAAGGGAGGAAGAAAGAGAGAAAGAAAGAAAGAGAGAGAGAGAAGAGAGATAGAAGGAGGGAGAGAGGGATGGAGGAAGAAGGAAGGAAGGCAAAAAGGAAGGAAGGAAGGACAGATTGGCAAAGGACCTTAAAAAAATCAAAGAGGAAATATGCATGGCTGTCAAAATCATCAAAGGTGCTCAAGTCAGGCACAATGGCACACACCTGTAATCCCAATACTTGTAGAGGATGAGGCAGTAGGATCATGAGTTCAAGGTCAGCCTGTGCTACATGTTTCAAAAAAAATAAAAAAAAAAATTTTTAAACTACCTCTGATCTCTTTGCTTCTGGCAGATTAATAAAAATGGAGATTTGTGGTTTCACATCCATTGGTTTCCTCACCCACACAGGAGAAAGGGAAAACCTCATGATTTGCATTTACAGATGAGAGGTGGCCCCTTGCCAAAGATCACAGAGTGTGTTGTGGCCAAGTTAGTGGAAAAGAGAGTTTCTGAGGCCTAAACAATTGTTTGGGGCTGGGATTCAGTTCAGTTGGTAGAGCGCCGCTCTGCAGTCTCTGAGGTCCCAAGTTCGATTCCCAACATGACAAAAATGGGAGAAGGACGTGGCAACCCACTCCCGCCCGAGGCAATCCCAAAACAATCAGCCATTGAAAACCCTATAAGGGTAGCTATGAGTCGGACAGGACTAGATGGCACGTAACAACAACAACAGACAATTGTTTGCTCCTGTTAGAAGCAGCAGGAGATGCAACCCAATGCTGCCGGATGCAGAGGCCTTGACTCAGATGAGCCTGGATTCTTGACTTTCACAGCAGAAAAGAATTTCCAGATGAGTCAGTATGAAGTAAGGGTGGAGTTTATTAAGAAAAAGATTTTGTGCCCAGCACGGTGGCACACGCCTGTAATCCCAGCAGTTTGGGAGATGGAGGCAGGAGAATCGCAAGTTTGAGACCAGAGGTAGTCTGTGTAATTTAGCAAGACCCTGTCTCAAAAAGTAAAAAAAAAAAAAAAAAAATGGGCTGAGGGTGCAGCATGCAAGCACAGGGCCCTGAGTTCAAACCCCAGTACCACAAAAAAAAAAAAAAAAAAAAAAAAAGATTTTGAGCTGGGTGCCATTGCACACATCTGTAATCCCAGAGGATCGGGAAACTGAGGTGGGAGGATCATGAGTTCCAGGCAGGCCCAGGCTACACAATGAGACCCCATATCAAAAATATTAATATAAATTGGGTCTGCTGCTGCACGCCTGCAATCTCAGGGACTCGGGAGGTGGAGACAGGATTACGAGTTCAAGGCCAGCAGCAGCCTGTGTAATTTAGCAAGACCCTGTCTCAAAAGAAAACAATTAAAACTGGGCTGGTTGTGCAGGCCAGTGGTAGAGCACTTACGAACTGTGTGTGGGGCCCTAGGTACAACTCCCAAGTACCACAAAAATTTTTTTTGTGTGTGGTACTGGGGCTTGAACCCAGGGCCTCGCGCTTGCATGCTTTGCAAGTGCTGGACCACTGAGCTGCTATGTCCTTCTCCCATAGAGGGACACAGGCAACAGAAAATCAGGATTTTTGAACCAGAACCAAGTAGGGTCCACTAGCAGGACATTAGGTATGTGGTGAAGCCAGAGGGAGACTAAGAGGGAGAGGAAACTAGCCATGGAGCAGAGTGCGGGAGACGTCTGGGTTAGGAATCATGAAGTTGTAATGGATGAGTTGGCCATCCCTGCAGCAAGAAAGAAGGCAGAGAGACCGGAGACCACCACTGGTCAAGGGAAGGCGAGAATCTCCACCTAAACTCATTAACTTTGTTTCACTCTTACTTATCTTGAAATTCTTTTCTGCAACAGAGGCAAGAACCCAGCGTCACCTGAGTAGAGGTCCCTAGGGGGACCTCAGGCTGCAGGTGCAGCACTGGGCTGCATCTCCCACTGCTACTGACAGTCTGGAGAAGTTGTCATTGCTTTCGTCACTGGAGGATAGTTTCAGGTGGCCCTCACCTGTAATCCCAGAGCTCAAGTGGCTGAGGCAGGAGAATTTGAGACCTGCCTGGACTACAGAATGAGACTCTGTCTCAAAGACAAAAAAAAAAAAAAAAAAAAAAAAAACTTATCAATGTTTGTGGAACACAAGATTACTGCAGGTTTAGCACAAGGACTTGAGACCTTCCAGTGCCCCTGGGGGAGCTGGATCAGGACACTTGGCCCAAGTTAAGGAGTCAGTGCTTTTCAGCAAAAGCAGTTTCTAAGCACTTGTTACATTAGAACCAGAGCTGAATTCTCCAAGAAGTGAGTGCGGTGTGCCTGTCCAGGCCTCTTCCTTACCTTGTAAGATCCTGTTCATCATTCTGTATTCATAATTTCAAGAATTGTCCTCACTCTAGTTATATAACTGTCAGCCCTCCTAAAAGCATTCTGGGCCTCTCTCTAGAACTCTGCAGGTTCCAAGGGTACCAGATCTTCCCTGTCCTATATTACCCATGTCCCTGCCCCTGTATCGCTAAAAGATAAGCAGCCACAGTGATAAGTATTCTCACTGGGAGTGAGTGTTTTTCTTAACATTTCTTGGCCTGGATGATATCTGAACACGTATTTCTGTGATCCTAGCTGAGGACACAGTTACCCAATATTCTTGGCCTAAGAGTGAAGGTGAAATGACACACTGGCAGGCCATGTGACAGCCCTCTGCACAGGGGTGTCCTAGGGCAGGTTAGGAACAGTCACGCGGTGTGCTCACACTCCTGGCAAACGCTGGGCCCCATGTGACCTAAGCTCAGGGCTGCTGTGTGGGGCTGACACTCACCTTCGAGCCCCTCCCAAGGACAGGCAGTGCCCAGCCAGAAGTCACAGGGACAAAGAGGCCCAACTCCTGAATGGCCATTGTTCTCAGAAAGAGAATTCCTAAGTCAATTGTGTAGAACTGGGAGGCCTTTTCCCAAATAAACAAGGCCATGTGTGATCTTTATTCAAAACAGCCCCAAAGAACTCCTTGTGTCCCTGCACAATGGTAACAGCCCCACCCTGTGATTAGAGGGCAGGGGTGTTCTCCAGGCCCACACCCCAAGCCCAGGATGTGGCCACCCTAGGCTTGGGTGGGGCCGGTGGAGAGAAAGAGCTGAGTGTGTATGTGTGGGGGCCCAGACCAGAGAGGGGCAGAGAAGCTCCTTCAGAATCTGCGGCCTGTCCGACCTTCAGGCCCGTGAGCTGGACTGGCTTCCCTTCTGCTGCTTCGCTGCTCTGAGGTTCCCTGAGGTCGTTGTCCCACAGTGACAGTGGCAAACAGACTGAAGACTTTACAAAGGCCCATTTGCAGGGGCAGAGTGCTCATTTTTCAGCTCATGATCCTTTCAGAAAAGACCAAGGTCGGCATAGGGAAGAATGGTGGATTTCTGGGTATAGGAAAGGCCAGTGATCATGGTTGGACCTCGTATATTTGTGGCTGTCCTCAGTCAAGATGCGAGCCTCAGGATCTTACTTTTTATCCAAAATGTGTTTATTTGGGATGGTTTCCCACTCCTCCTGACTCAGAGTGAACAAGCTTCAGAACCTACAGAAGGAGCAACCTTCTGTAAGCCTCGCTTTTCCACCTGGCTACAAACGTGGGCATTTCACACCTATGAAATAGGAATTGGGGCTCTGGCCCTGGTGCTTTTCTCTTGTGTTTCTTCTTCTCCTCTTCTGGAGAGGGATGAAGGAGAGGGATGAAGGGAGATTGTCACTGGTGGAAAGCTCAACTTGTACTTTTTAAAAATCATGCTTTCTGGGCTGTGGGTACAGCTCAGTGGAAGAATGCTTGCCTGGCATATTAGAGGCCCTGAGTTCCGTCCCCAAAACTGAAAGAAAAAAAAAAAATCCTATTCTCTTTGATCTTGCCTTGATAAAGTCTGAGTGAATGTGTCCACAGTGGTATTTCTTTGTATTTTTTTTTTCTTTTTTCTTTTTTGCAGTACTAGGGATCAAACTCAAGGCTCCTTGCACGCTAGACAAGTGCTCTGCCACGGAGCTGTAATCTAGCCCTGTATTTCCATTTTTAAAGACTTCTATTTTGCAAAAGGCTTTCACATCCATTACGTTATATGAAGCAAAAAATTATTACCCCTGTTTCCCTGCTAAGAAAATACCCTGGGATCATTACCTACTTGGCTGGGAAGCCAGCTTTCTGCACCAAATCCTGGGCCTTCATAGGTGTATTTAGAGGCTGGATGGTTCTCTGAAGAGAGAGAGGCAGGACTCTCACAGTCCTGGAGCTAAAATGAGCCTCCAGAAAATATCCAGCTCTAAACACCACTAAATTCTCCTAAGCATCTAAACACTTCTTACTTTCTTGAACTTCTCCAGGGAATGAAATCTTTAATCCTCAGCTCCCTGTCTTGGTAAAAAATCACCATTCTCTAATTAGAAAGCTATCCTTTATTCCAGTCTTAGGTCCTTTTGTTTTGAGATAGGGGTGGAGTTTGGCAGAAAAAGTGTTTTTCACTGCTTTGTTGGATAAAAGCAATAAAGGGTGGAGAAAGAAGAAGAAGGAGGAGGAGGAGGAGGAGGAGGAAGAGGAGAGGAAGAAGAAGACGAGGAAGAGGAAGGGAAAGAAGAAAAGAAGAAGGAGGGGGAGGGGAAGGAGGGGGGTCAAAAGCAGGGGGAGGAGGAGAGGAGGGAGAGGGGGAGGGGGAGGAGAAGGAGTTGGAACAATAACAACAACAACAACAAACACAGCAAGGGACTCACCTGTGGCTATCGGGTCAATTCACCACAGTCCCCAGCAGATACTGACTGTGCCAGGCCTGGGTCATGTGCACCTCCCAAGTGCTTTCTCATCTTTCAAGGCAGCTACGTCTCTCAGGGACACAGAGGCCAGGTGGCCCTGGCGCCAGCAGCCAGCACCGGGAGCTGCTGAGCAAACAAATGCCTGTGAGCCTCATGTTTCATCCAAGACTCTGAGGCACATGGCCGCTAGAGCTGCAGCCCATCAAAAAGTCATGTCGCAACCATGTGTGGTGGTACACGCCTGTAATCCCAGCACTCAGGAGGCTGAGGCCGGCATAGGCTACAAAGCAAGTTCCAGACTACTTGCAACTGTGGGCTACACAGTGAGACCCTGTCTCAAAAAAACAAAAACCAAAGGATAAAGAAAAGTCATGCTGACCTTTACAGATTAACAAATAACAAGGTTTTTATTTAGGTGTGTTCTTAATTCAGGGCACAAACCCAAGTTTCCAGGTTCAGGATCGCTTAAGGCAGAGCCTGAGAACTTCCCTGAGAGAGAACACAGAGCCCCAGATTGCCTCTCCCAACTGCGCCTGGGGTAGAATGGGCAGAATGTGCTTTGCCCTGCTCAAGGCTTGCGTGGGAATGGGTAACACAGAGGACTCTCTTGACCGCCCGTCCCTCAGGTCTGCTCTTTCTGTGAGCGGCAGGACTTTGCAGCACGAGGGTGATGCGGCATTTGTTTCCGAGCTGCACACATCTCTCCAGAGCTAGAGAAAGCGGATCAAGGATTCCAACTGAGTTTAGGGCTTCAGCTTTTCCTCCCTCCTCTCCCCCAGCCTCTCACCACACCCGCGCCCACCCGGGCAAATCTTCTTCCTCATCAGATCATCTGACCCTGGCCCACCTGAGGACAGTGACAGAAGTTAGACACCAGAGTTAAAGCCTCACATTTCATCACGCAGGAGAATCTGGGGATGGACTGATGATTTTAGTCTCTCGGGAGATGCTAATCCTGTTCCCTCTCTCAACTCCGATCTTGCGTGTGTAGGTCTCCATGATTTGCTCTGGATCCACATCCCCAGACCTTGAAGAGCCTGAGGCCCTGTTAAACTCTTTCTGCAAACAGCCCCTCAGTGCATGGGAGGTTCAAGGAAGTCAGAGCTACTAAACTAGCAGGCATTCCCCAACCTGGCTGCTGAGTGAATCATGCAGGCCGTGTGTGTGTGTGAGCGTGTGTGTGTGTGTGTGTGTGTGTGTGTGTGTGTGTGTGTGTGTGTATGCGCGCGCTCGTGGTGGGGATGGGACCCGGGGCCTTGTGCATGCTAGGCAAGTGCTTCACCACTGAGCTGTATCCCTATCCTTCTCTGGGTGATTTTAATTCAACAAGATCAAGACATACAATCAAGAGTTAGTGCCTAGCGGGCATGAACTCCCTCCTTATCAGCACCTCCAGAAAGGGGGAAAAATCACCTCTCACCAAGTCTGCATGCTAGAGCGGTGCTTCAGGCTCAGACCCAGAGGTGTCCCTGCAACATGCCTGGCCCACACTTCCTCTCCCACAACATGCACACAGCTCCCTCTGACCAGGGCCCAGTTCTTTCTGCACAGGTAGAGGATGGGAGGCCCAAGGAGCCCCAAGGGCATTCACTCGGCCTCTCTCCTGCAAAGTTCTGAGGCCTTCCTCCCCACCCTCTTGCACTGATCCCAGAAGGCCCATGTGGCAATTTCTACCTAGGTAGAGGCTGAACTGTTCTTCCTGCTCTGCACCCTACACTACCCTCCCTGTGCCACACCCACATGCTTCCTGGGAGTCATACACTGCAGCCATTTCCCACCTTTTGGCCCTCATCCCACCCAGTGTGCAGCTTCCATGCTGGCCCAATGCATCCCCAACACAAGAGTGAGCCAAGGCCACACTGAGGTTGGGGTGGGACCTGTGAACAGCTGAAAATGTCACTTAATTCAAAAGTATTTTAGGTGGCCTCCTTTTCTTGTGATAAAAATTCTGTATTTATGATGGACAATGAGGTCCTGACACACAGACTAAGAGGCTAGAAGAGCAAATTAGAAAGTGGAGCTCAGTTCATGCTCAACAGCAAATATGTCCAAAGCACTTCTGATTTAATTAATTGATTAATTAACTGGTACTGGGCACGGAACCCAGGGGCTTGCACATATTAGGCTCATGATCTACCACTGAGCAATGTTCCCAGGCAGCTCTTCTGAATTTTACGCAAGTTTGTCAAGGTTTTCAAGGTTTTGGTTTGGTTTGGGTTAGGTTTTGGGTGGGGATTGAACCCAGGGCCTTGTGTGTGCTAACTAGACATTGTATCACTGAGCTACATCTCCAGTTAGTGCTTCTGAATTTTAAAAACTGCCTCACTATTTTATTTTTGTGTGTTTTGTTTGTTTTGTTTGAGTCAGGGTCTCACTGTGTAGCCCTGGCTAACCTGGAACTTGCTATGTAGCCCAGGCTAACCTCAAACCCCTGTCAGTCCTCCTGCCTCAGCCTCCCACCTGCTGGGATTACAGTGTGCACCAACATGCCTGACCTGATTCACTATTTTCTAAAACCTCAGACTCCTAACACCAGCAAAAGGGAACAGAAAGGGAGTTTTTCCTTTGTGTAAACTCGCGCTGAGGCACAGTCTATTGTAAAGTGATGCCACTCTGAGGCAACCCTAGACCCCCATGGAGGAATGGAAGTTTAGTGGTTTACTTTTAGTGGTTTACCTCTTGTCCTAGGCATGTAACTCCCCAAGCTAAGCCTTCCACCAGTTTTCTCTTTGCCTCAATATGCATCTTCATGGTGTATTTTGTTTTGGTTTGGTTTTTGGACAGTGTCTCACTATGTAGCCCAGGCTGGCCTTGAACTCACCATCCTCCTGCCCCAGCCTCCTGAGTTCTGGGATTGCAGGCATGTGCCACTTCACCTGGCTTTACTATCTTCATTTTTTCCCATAGGTTCCCATGTTGTTATCTTTATCTGTTGACTTTAGATTTGGAAGCCCCAAATTCCCCTGGCTAGGTGCCCCTATGGAGGGAGATTTCTCTATTACTTTTCTCATTCAAAATTTATGGTTGCAAGATGGGGAAGAGCATTGAACATACCTCAATACTTACCAGGAAACAGGAACCTCTCATTTCAGGTGGCTATAATCTTTAATTACCCAGAAATCCATTGAGGTACCAAAAAGAACTCTGGAATCTGCATCAGCTCTTAGCTGTATGAGGGAATCTTGCTGAGTCATAGCTTTTCCATCTGAAGTATGTGGATAATAATGCCTTCCTTGCAGGGGTACTGAGAGAATTATATAGAGCACATGCAAAGCAGCTGGCATACAGTGAACACTTGATAAATGGTAGCTATAATTTACCCACTTCCTGAATGACAACCTTCAAGTATGCAAAATATCCAGCTGCCTGGAAGTGACTTAGGAGCAGGGAGCAAACCTACCCATGGCTACACACACGCCTAGTACACAGCTACTTTCCTGGCAGATGCTTCCTTGTGATTTTTAAAGTCTTGGTGGTCAGCCAAACGGGACAAAGCATCCCCCTAACTGCATTACCCTCTACATCCAGGTTTTAGAAAAATAAAATAATACTGACCTAACTTTTCCTAGCCTGCAGCTGTACAACTGTGGTATCCGATCCTGTCAGATCTTGGAAGCTAAGCAGGGTCAGGCCTGGTTAGTACTTGGATAGGAGACAGCCTAGGAATACCAGGTGCTGTAGGCTTGGGAGAAGGACCTGGCAACTCACTCCCAAAAATCAATCAGCCATTGAAAACCCTATGAATAGCAGAGAAGCACTAACAATACTATTTCACCTGTTGTACGTGGGGTCACTATGAGTCTGACACCAACTCGACAGCACCTATCAACAACTCTTCCCAAATCTATCCAAATGAAAAATTTTAAATTCAGATTTGCTGCTGATCAGATTCTGCTTCAGATTCTGCATTCTGCCATCAATCCACAAAGACCCCACTGCCCAACTTCTGAAGTGTGAGCCACAAAGACATTTGGTTAGCCCTGATGGCACAGCGACACCATGTGGCCATATTAAGAACTGCAGACTAGTCCCTAGTGGGTATTGGCAGGCTTCCAGTCTTGACCCAGGCTGGTGTCAGTGAAGGCTCCTGTCAGATGAACGGTTAGAGCTGTTCAAAAACATTCTTCGCGGGGCCCCACGGCACAAGCTGGTAATCCGAGTGATTCGGAAGGCTGAGGCAGGAGGATCACAAGTCCAGGCCAGAGGCAGCCTGCACAATTTAGTGAGACCCTGACTCAAAAGATAATAAAAAAGCGGGCTGAGGGTACAGTTCAGTGGCTATGGAAGATTTACAGAAAAATCTTAGCAATCCTTACCCATCTCAGGTTTTTTTGTCTGTTTGAGACAGGGTGTTGCTATGGAGCCCATGTTGGCCTTGATCCTCCTGCCTCAGCCTCCTGAGTGCTGGAATTATAGGTGTGCACTGCTATGCCTGGCCCATCTCAGGTATTTCTTTTTGTTGGACTCAGACCTTGAGGAACTAGGAAAACTACTAAGGATGCAATTGATACTGTAGTGATACCATCAAAGAGAAAATATCTAAATTATAGTGAGAGTGATTGGCCCTTCAAATAGAGCTCAGTATTAATATTGTTGTTGTTGTTAGGTGCCGTCGAGTCAGTATCTGACTCATAGCGACCCTCATAGGGTTTTCAATGGCTGACTGTTTCAGGATTGCCTTGGGAGTGGATTGCCAGGCCCTTCTCCCATCAGTATTAATATAAGTAGCATTTATTCCACCTTTGATTTTATTTATTTAGGGAATAGAGCTCAGATTTTTTCCTCCTCCTCCTCCTCCTCCATCTTCTTCTTTCTCTTCTTCTTTCTCCCCTTCTTCTTCTCCTCCTCCTCCTCCTGTCCCTCCTCCTCCTCCTCCTCTCCCTCCACTTCCTCCTCCTCCTCCTTCTTCTCCTCCTCCTCCTTCTTCTCCTTCTCCTTCTCCTGCTTCTGCTGCTGCTGCTGCTGCTGCTGCTGCTGCTGCTGCTGCTGCTGCTGCTTCTTCTTCTTCTTCTTCTTCTTCTTCTTCTTCTTCTTCTTCTTCTTCTTCTTCTTCTTCTTCTTCCTGGTACTAGGGGATTGAACTCAGGGTCTCACTTGCTTTGCAAGTGGTCTACCACTGAGCTGCATCCCCAGCCCATTTTTTATCTCTTTATTTTGAGACAGAGTCTCACTAATTCATGCAGGCTGCCTCTAGCCTTGAACTTGTGATCTGTGTGCCTCTCTCTCTCTCGAGCCTCTGGGATTACAGGTGTGTGCCACTGTGCCTGGTTTTTAGAGTTTTAATTCTTTTAGAAAAGTCTCAGGATTTTTGCAAATAAAGGACCTCTCAGTTACACCGAAAGAGAGGAAGGGGAGGGGAGAGAGAGAGAGAGAGAGAGAGAGAGAACACAACCAACCAAACAACAACAAAATCATGAGAATTTAAGTCCTTTGCATTTAACCATTGGCAGGGAAATTAAAAATAACAGAAGCAGCTCCTTTCTCCGTGATGAATTTCTAAACTCCTCCACTCCATTGATTTTAAACCACTGCAAGGTCATGGGAAGAGCCCTGGCCCAGGAACTCTTTCCCAAGAACTTGGCACAAGGATCAGGAGAGACTCAGAGTCACTTCCAGTGGCTGGAACTATAGCCTGTTTTTCACCATGAGGAACAAAGAAAGCTTCTGCAGAGGAAGATGGAGATGACAGAGATGGGGATGGTGGAGATAGACATGCTAGATATGATGGAAATGGTGGAGGTGGAGATAGTGGAGATGGAAATGGTGGAGATGATGAAGATAGACATGGTGGAGATGATGGAGGTGGAGATGACAAAGACAGGGAGAAGCAAACCTTATAGAAGGGAAAGGAGAAAGGCAAAGGGATCCAGAGCAGCACAGGTTGGCTCCTGAAGAGAATCTGGACTCCCTCTCTCTCTCTCTCTCTCTCTCTCTCTCTCTCTCTCTATATATATATATATATATATATATATATATATATATTTACATATATATATTTATATATATGTACATATATACATATACACGCCTATATATATGTATATATACATATTATATATGTATACACACACATGTTGTTGTTGTTGCTGTTGAGGTCAGTTCCAACTCATAGCAACCCTATGTACAACAGAAGGAAACACTCCCTGACACTGTGCAATGCCTGACACTATGTCAGTGCTTCTCTGTTATTCATAGGGTTTTCAATGGCTGATCGTTCTGGGAGTGGGCTGCCATGTCCTTCTCCCATTTTATGTAGTACTGGGGATCAAACCCAGGGCTTCAGAGAGCGCAGAACAGCACTCTACCAACTGAACTAAACCCCAGCCCTATATATATATATGTTTTTTCATATATGTATGTGTGTGTATATATATATAATTATATATATAGTTTTATCATATATATGTATGTTGTTGTTGTTAGGTGCTGTCGAGTCGGTATCCGACTCATAGCGACCCTCTGTACAACAGGGGAAACACTATTGTCAGTGCTTCTCTGATGTTCATAGGGTTTTCAATGGCAGATTGATTTTTTGGGAGGGGGTTGCCAGGTCCTTCTCCCAAGCCCACAGCTTCTGGTGTTCCCAGGCGGTCTCCCATCCAGGTACTAACCAGGCCCGACCCTGCTTAGCTTCCGAGATCTGACGGGATCGGATGCCACAGGGCTACTGCTGCAGGCATATATGTATATATAATCTAAAAAATGAAAAATATAATGTAAAAAAATGAAAAAAAATTTAAAAAATGAAAAAAAAAGTATATGTAATCTAAAAAAAATAGGTTAGGAGTACAGTTCATCGGTAGAGAAATTGCTTAGTATGTGTGAGGTCCTGAGTTCCAACCTCCATTATTATAAATATATAGAAGATAAAACTTTCAAATCAAGTATCAACCAAAGAGCTGGCTGACCCAGTCGACAAAGTACAAGTTCCGAGCTACAGAACATGTACTACGAGGGCCATGCCATTTAAAGTACCATACATCCCTTTTAGCTTTAAACTTTGATTAAATTGAAAGGATCTACCTTTCTTCAGTGTCTTTTCTTTGGCATCTTTTCCTGGTGTTTCTCTGAAGTGTCTGAAGGCCCCTCTGATATTCTGCAGAAGCCTTTGCACACTGTAGCAAGCCTTTCTTTGCCTCCAGTGGTTGAACTCCATGCCTCTACTCTCTCTTAATACTGCAGTTTCAGTCTTGTTTGGGCTGTGAGCAGCTTTCAGACTATTTTCAGTTATCATGGGGAGCAGTAGATAAGACACACGTGACACATTAAATTCACAGAAAAATTTAAAAATCTCATTTTAGCCATTCCTTCTCCCTCCTAACTGTTTACCAAAACTACTTAGTTAGGCTGGATGAACTGATATGGGTCCATCTTCAGTTATCTCTGGTGGAGTTGTCAATGAACAGAGTGGAGACCAAAAGGCAAGCAGCAGGAGGCAGAAAGCAAAGAACCTAGCTGCTAATCTATTTGATACACACCCACATTTTGGCACAAGCACAGTGCTCAGAGGCTGAGGCAAGAGGATTGATGAGAGTTTGAGACCAGCCTGGTCTACATAGCAAGTTCCAGGCCAGCCTGTGTTACACAGTGAGACCCTCAAAAAACAAAAACAAAAACAAAAACAAAAACAAAAAAAAAAAAAAAAGGAAAAAGAAAATCAGGAATAAAAACACCCTTTACTTCTTCTTTTAAGATCTGTGTTGTTGTTGTTGTTAGGTGCCATTGAGTCAGGTCTGACTCTTAATGACCCTCATAGGGTTTTCAATGGCTGATTGTTTCAGGATAGCTTAGGGAGTAGATTTCCATGTCCTTCTCCCATTTTAGGATCTAGACAATGCAGAAATTACATAATAAAGACCTACAATAATACTTAGCAACCTTAGTTCACATGGCCCTTCTCTGTGCCCCAATATTCCTTTTAGAAGCTTAGATGAAGCTTATCAGCAGCAGCCAGCTGAGTAGGTTTCCCATAAAGACAGACAGTCCATGCTTGGCAGCATCTCAGCTAGAAGTGGTGAGTTATTTTTAATTTTTTACATATTCCAGACTTCCAGTTCCTCTCCTCTTTCCCTTGAAATTAATGAAAAGCATTCATTCCTATGTGCCGGGATGTGTATGGGCGTGTGAGTACATACTCGCATGGGCACACACATGCTGAGGTTTGCCCAAAATACTTGTGCCTAGCATCAGTGGAGACTGGCAATGTATCAGAGCCTGTTTTAAAAGGAAATAACTACTTGTCTCCACCCTCTTGAAATGCTGTGGCTTTCTGACCAAAAAACAGGCTTCTTTCTTGATAAGCTACAGATGAAAGATCTCTATCTCACGGAGCAATCTCAATAACAGGATATCTTGCTAGCTCCAAAAACTCCAGGGGATGTTGTTGTTGTTGTTGTTGTTAGGTGCTGTCAAGTCGAGTCTGACTCATAGCGACCCTATGTACTGCAGATCAATACACTTGCCGATTCTGTGCCAGGCAAACCATCTTATTTATGTTTAAGCCCATTGTTGCAGACACTGTGTCCATCCATCTGGTGGAGGGTTTTCCTCTTTTGTGTTGACCTGCCACTCTCCCAAACATGATGTCCTTCTCCAGGGATTGATCTCTCCTGACTACATGTCTGAAATATGTAAGACGCAGTCTGGCCATTCTTGCTTCCAAGGAGCACTCTGGTTGCACTTCTTCTAGGACAGATTTGTTGGTTCTTTTGGCAGTCCATGGTATACTCAATAGACGTCTCCAGCATCACAATTCAAAAGCATCAATTCTTTTTCTGTCTCTCTTGTTAAATTCCCAGCTTTCACAACCATATCATGTGACTGAAAATACCATGGCATGAGTCAGACGCACCTTCGTCTTCAATGTGACATCTTTGCTTTTCAATACTCTAAAGAGATCTTTTGCCACGGGTTTTCCTAGAGCAATGTGTCTTTTGATTTCTTGACTGCTGCTTCCATGGGTGTTGATTATAGAGCCAAGCAAAGCAAAATCTTGGACAACCTCAATCTTTTCTTCATTTATTGTTTGAAGTTGCATGCTGACCCAGTCGTAAGGATTTTTGTTTTGTTGATGTTTAGTCGCAACCCATATTGAAGGCTATGATCTTTGATCTTCATCAGGAAATGTTTTAAATCCTCTTCACTTTCAGCAAGCAGAGTGATGTCATCTGCATAACGCAGGTTGTTAATGAGTCTTCCTCCAATCTTGATGCCTCGTTCTTCCTCATAAAGTCCAGCTTCTCGGATTATTTGCTCAGTGTATAAATTGAAGAGATGTGGTGAAAGTATACAGCCCTGACACACACCTTTCTCAACTTTAAACCAGGCAGTGTTTCCTTGTTCTATTCGAACAACTGCCTCCTGGTTCATGTACAGATTTTTC